>SJYX01020543.1:70437-96339 GCA_006410675.1 Oreotragus oreotragus | reverse complement strand
TTGTCCCCAAGCCCCCCCCCCCACCAAGTGTCCATACCTTAGACCCCTGATCCCTGATAAAGGCACAGCACCTGGAATAGCCTGAAAGAAGGAGAAAATCCAGATACACAAAGATGTTTCCCACAGCATTATTTACGATCATTAAAATTTCAGCTGTGGGGCCGTGATTGATCACAGAGGGTAGCTGCTCGTCGGTGTTGAGCAACCACAGAGGTTGTGGTGGTGAAGACCCTGCAGCAGCATGTGTGGCCTCGTAGGGGAACCACGTGTGAGCAGGAGGCAGGCAGGGTGTTTCCTGGGGGAGGTGGCGTGCAGCCAGACAGACGCGGGCTTTCAAGCCAGGAGACCAGGGTCCATCTTGGCTGCAGCCCCTCCTGCTGTGCGGGGGCTCCACACCTGGGCCTCGGTGGCCCTGTGTGTCCCATGAGGACAGTGTGGCCTCTTCTGCAAGGTCTCTGTGAAGACAAGAACTAAACCGCCACCCTGCACAGCGAGGGGTACCGTTCACAGGGCACCTGCTATTATCACAGCCACTGAAACCACTTACTCTCAAGGGAGATGGCAGATGTGATGGCCTTGTGCAGGGGGTGGGCATAGAATTGCTTTTCTGTTTTCTAGAGGCAGCTGACAGTTCGGTGTCAGAGGACATTAGGTGCTCCAAACATCACTCACTATTTTAGGGACAAGGGTGCCCACGCCACCCAGGCCTGCACCCCACATCCCCTGGACCTCGGACCTTAAGGACCCAGACTGCCCTTCTGAGGCTGTGGTCGCGCTTCCGTAGGCTCAGCCCCTAGCAGGCCTTGCTCTGGACTGGAATATGTATCGTCCCTCTCTCTTTGACTGTAAAAGTTTTATCACGGACACCTGTGAGGAGTCAAACAAGGCCGGCACAGAGGGATCACCGAGCGCCCAGAGGTGTGTAGTGCTGGCCTCTGGTCTGTGAATCCTGCCTCCCTTTAAGATGGGAATGAACGTTGCTGATCAACTGGTCTCAAGGGAGCAAGACTATTGTCGATTATCTCAGTAGGTCCTTAGAAGCAGGCAAGGGAGGCAGAAGAGAGACAGAGAAAGAAGTGATGACATGGAGGCCGGTCAGAGAGATGCTACCTGGCCGGCTGGGAAGGCTGAGGGAGGGCTCAGGAGCCAGAGAGGAGTGAGTGGCCCCTGCGAACGGCAGGCCTCCAGGAGACCTCAGCCCGCCACCAGCTCGGTGCCCGCAGCACTCTGAGCGCCCGTACCGGGATGTGACGTCCCCCATGCATGTCACCCCCATGAGCCAGAACACCCTCTGCCCCCGCACGCAGGTTACATCCGCGAGGGCTTCCTGGCTGTGCAGCACGCGGTGGACAGGGCCATCATGCATTACCATGCCAACGCCTCCGCACACCAGCTGTTTGAGAAGCTCACGGTGATGGCCAAGCGGTTCCCTTACCCACCTTTCATCTCCGACCCCTTCCTGGTCGCCATCCAGTACCAGGTTCCTCTGCTGCTCATGCTGAGCTTCACCTACACCTCCCTCAGCATCATCCGGGCCATCGTGCAGGAGAAGGAGAAGAAGCTGAAGGTAACCCTTCTGGGTCAGCCTGGAGGGACCCGGGGCTTTGGTTCTCTGCAGCCGCAGGCGGTNCCCTTCCTGGTCGCCATCCAGTACCAGGTTCCTCTGCTGCTCATGCTGAGCTTCACCTACACCTCCCTCAGCATCATCCGGGCCATCGTGCAGGAGAAGGAGAAGAAGCTGAAGGTAACCCTTCTGGGTCAGCCTGGAGGGACCCGGGGCTTTGGTTCTCTGCAGCCGCAGGCGGTCCTGTCCTGAGTCCTGCTGTCTGGCCTGGGCAGCTGCTGGGCACTGAGGTCACCGGGGCAGCTGGGCGTGGGGCTGATGCCCACGAGCTTCAGCCTGTCTTGGGCTTTTCTGAAACCAAGCCTGGTCCATCCAGATTTTTACCGCCCTGATAAAGCACCGTAGTTCATATCCTGTACACTAAAGACTTAACCTGATGGCTCAGACAAGAAAGAATCTGCCTGCAACGTAGCAGACCTGGGTTCAATCCCTGGGTCGGGAAGATCTGCCAGAGTCATCAGAATTTACGTGAGGTTCTCCCCTCTAGCAGGGCTTCCCTGTTAGCTCAGCTGGTAAAGAATTCACCTGCAGTNCAAGAAAGAATCTGCCTGCAACGTAGCAGACCTGGGTTCAATCCCTGGGTCGGGAAGATCTGCCAGAGTCATCAGAATTTACGTGAGGTTCTCCCCTCTAGCAGGGCTTCCCTGTTAGCTCAGCTGGTAAAGAATTCACCTGCAGTGTAGGAGACCCCAGTTCGATTCCTGGGTCGGGAAGATCCCCTGGAGAAGGGTAGGCTACCCACTCCAGCGTTCTTGGGCTTCCCTGGTGGCTGAAGGTAAAGAATCTGCCTGCAACGTGGGAGACCTGGGTTCAGTCCCTGGGTTAGGAAGATCCCCTGGGAGAGGGCATGGCTACCCACTCCAGTATACTGGCCTGGAGAATCCCCATGGACAGAGGAGCCTGGCAGGCTACAGTCCATGGGGTTGCAAAGAGTCAGCACGACTGAGCGACTAAGCACAGCATAGCACTCCCTTTAGCAATGTCTGCAGGGCCAGTGGAAGGGAATTTAGAGTATTCTCAGCAGTGACAATTCTGTGATTATTGGAGCTTTTAAACTGCTGCAAACGAGGGGCTCAGGGAACTCATGAAGTGGGTCCTGTTCTCTTGNTAGCACTCCCTTTAGCAATGGAAGGGAATTTAGAGTATTCTCAGCAGTGACAATTCTGTGGTTATTGGAGCTTTTAAACTGCTGCAAACGAGGGGCTCAGGGAACTCATGAAGTGGGTCCTGTTCTCTTGGTGCCTAAATAACTTTAAGATAATGGTGCAGTGTCGAAGCAGTCAGCTGTGGACGAGGACACAGTTCAGGAGAAGGTGTTTGCATGTGTACACACCCCCAGATAACATAGATGGACCCAGCATGACCAGATGCTGAATGATCACTGAGCCCAAGGGGTGGGGGTATGGGTGGCCACTGTTCCAACTGTCCCGTTTTTCAGACCATTTGAAATTGTGAGTAGAAAGCCGGGAAATCAGCCTTGCTTGGTTGCCGGCCCAGGAGAGACGTTTCATCGGCCCTGGTCCCACCTCCCCCAGAGCAGCGAGACCTGGGTCCGCCCCCTCTGCAGGTCCACTGGGCACCTGGAGCAGGCAGGGCTGAGGAGCAGGATTTTTAATCTTAGTTAGTTTCAGCCAAATCAGCCCCGGGTGGCCGCGGGCACGGCTGTACGGGCCGGGGCAGGCATGGTGTGGCATGGTGGGGTCGTGCTGGGCCCGGGGAGGCGGCGTGGATCGAGCGCAGCAGTGCCCGTACACCCCCAGGAGTACATGCGTATGATGGGGCTCAGCAGCTGGCTGCTCTGGACTGCGTGGTTCCTCCTCTTCTTCCTCCTCCTCCTCCTCGCTGTCTCCTTCATGACCCTGCTCTTCTGCGTCAAGGTGAGCGCGGCCCGGAAGGGAGTCCAGGGTGGGGGTTGGGGGCAGAGACTCCGCCCTGGTGGGAGGGAGTGCCGTGCGGCGCCTCCTCCTGCCGGTCCCAGCTCCGATGGTCCCAGCTCCCAGAGGGCATGGAGGTGGCCCTGTGTCCCTGTCCCCGCCACCAGCTGCCCCTGCCCCACAGGTGAAGAAGGGCGTGGCGGTGCTGGCGCACAGCGACCCCGCGCTGGTGCTGGTCTTCCTGGCCTGCTTTGCCGTCTCCTCCATCTCCTTCAGCTTCATGGTCAGCACCTTCTTCAGCAAAGGTGAGTTGTCCTGTCTTAGGGGATCCCCAGCTCAGAAAACAGCAGTGTTTCTCAGGATGAGTGAGGCTCAGGGGTCCGAGGGCATCTGAGCAGAAACGACCCAGGGGCCGACGTGTTCTTTACTCTGCGCGTCCTCCGCATTCAGCTCTCTAGGTGTTGGCGTACATCCTAGAACAGTTCTTTCAGTGAAGTTCAGCAAGGGGTTAATTCTCCTTGACTTTTCTGTGTCCCAAGAGGGCTCTGTTCTGCCCTCACTTCCGAAGGCTGTTTCAGCTCGAGTGTAAGCATCTCCTTGGCACTTTGACAACATTAGCTTGTGGCTGCGGGGCTTCCCTTATTGCTGGGCAGAAGGCTGCTGATGGTCTAGGTCTGGTTTTTCTGTGTGGATGTTTGGATCTGAGGGTCTCAGACCTTCATTTCAGTTCATCATCTGTCAGACTGTGCCCTGTCATTCCCCCGTCTCTCCTCTTAAACCTGACTCAGAGCCTCTCAGTGTGCCCTTCATGTCTTGTAACTAACTTCTTTTTTTATTATTATTATTGTGGTAAAATACATATGAATTTACTGCCTTAACCAGTTTCGTTTGCTTGTGTTTGGTTGCACTGGGCTCTTCACTGCTCCACGGGAGCTTTCTCTAGTTGTGAGCAGGCTTCTCCTTGTGGTGACTTCTCTTGCTGTGGCTCGCGGGCTCCAGAGTTCAGGTTCAGTCGCTGTGATGGACGGGGTTAGTTATCTCAAGGCACGTGGGATCTTTCCGAGCCAGGGATTGAACCCGCGTCCCCCGCACTGGCAGGCAGATTCCTAACCACTGGACCACCAGGGAAGCCCCTGATGTCCTCAACAGATCTTTAGGGCATAAAGAAGTCTTAAGGCCGGAGCCTGTGGGGGCCACTGCATGGACTAAAGCCCCACCCAGCATCCGTGGACACTTGCCTCTTTCAGGACTTTCCCACGTGTCACCTTCCCATCCAGCCCTCCCTTGGCCACCTGGTTACAGTTACAGCCCCCAGCCCAGGGTGCATCTTGTCCCAGATCAGCGGCTTGCTACCCCTCACAGGCTGTGCCCACCCAGCATCCCTGCCTTGCTGGCTTTCTTGTCCACCAGCTATGTACACGCTGGTCCTAAGCTCCTCCAGTTCCACCAGCTATGTACGCACTGGTCCTAAGCTCCCCAAGTGGAGGGCTTTGCCTCCCTGGTGCCTGGACCAGGGCCTGGCACTGAGCGGGTCCATCGAGTCTCTGTGGGCCGAATGAGTGAACAAGATGGAGCAGGGCTGGAGGGTGCGTGGTGGGCAGTCAGGGCTCAGTGTTGGTCACGTCAGGTGAAGGCAGCTGGAGGCGGGTCTGTGAGAGAGGGTGGAGCAGTCATGGTGGGGCGGCAGACACGTGCCGCCCCAGGTGGAGTGGTGTTCCCTGTGGCATAGGCATCCCGACAAGGGAAGAGGCTGTGGACTGAGTGGGGGCCCCCCAGCACTGAACTCCGGTCCGCAGCCAACATCAGGCTGGGGTCGGGCGGCTTGCCCAAGGGACGGGTCCATGGTGCCCCCGGGGGTGCTGGGGGTGCACACGCCCATCTTACCCTCTCTCCACCCACAGCCAACATGGCAGCGGCCATTGGCGGCTTCCTCTACTTCTTCTCCTACATCCCCTACTTCTTCGTTGCTCCTCGATACAACTGGATGACGCTGAGCCAGAAGCTCTTCTCCTGCCTCCTGTCCAATGTCGCCATGGCAATGGGAGCCCAGCTCATAGGGAAATTTGAAGCCAAAGGCGAGTAGTCTCCCTTTTCACAGCTGCCCTTGCTGGTTCAGTTGCCCCGAGAGGGTCTGAGCAGAGGGCCCTCCAGCCCCGAGGCACTCACTCCAGCCACGTCAGCACAGCTCCACGAGCCGAACACCCGGAAGGCAGGTCCTCACGATGGGGAGAAGGGCCCGCAGCCATAAGGGAGGCAGGTGAGAGACACGCGGCAGACTGGACAGAGAGTCAGTGTGTCCACCGCGACATCGGCCACCCCCATCCTTGCTCTGAGCTCCCCACGAAGCCCTGCCTGGGACCAGCTGTCACTGCCGGAAGACACTGGACGTGAGAGTCTGCATCTGCCGGTCATGGGGCTCGGGCTGTTCACCTCTGAGTCTCCTCCTGCCTCGTGGGCTGGGTCCCTAAGCCTGGGGTCTCAGTCTGTGGGCTCGATAGCTCCCAGCTCTCGGTAAAGCAGTGGGATTAGCGTCTCCCTTCCCCCTGTTTCCGATACCTCCTGCAGGGATTGGCAATGAAGACAGGGAACCTGAGAGAGGAACAGGGGACACTCCGGGACATGGCTTTCTCGGGTTTTGTGACATTTCCTAACTTGTAAAATGTCATGTGTTAGTCGCTCAGTCATGTCTGACGCTGCGACCCCATGGACTATAGCCTGTCAGGCTCCTCTGTCCATGGAATTCTCTAGGCAAGAATACTGCAGCGGGTTGCCATTTCCTTCTCCAGGGGACCTTCCTGACCTAGGGATCGAACTCTGGCCTCCTGCATTGCAGGCAGATTCTTTACACTCTGTGCCACTAGGCTTAGGTGTAAAATGTCTTAGCAGTCAAGTAAATGCTACCGGGCTGATGCCGGCCTGAGGCCTCCCATTTTTGCTCAGATTTCACTTGATGATGGAGTCAAGGCTCCTCTGAAAGGCTGAAAGTGCACCTGCTCTTACCCTTCACCCCACACCTGCTGGGAAATCTCCAGTGGCAGAGCACTCACCTCTCAGGAGAAGGCCCTGATCATTCCCATCACTCAGACCCTCTCACGGAAGGGCAAGAAGAGGCGCGTGGACCCAGACCTGGCCCGCCTTCCCGCTTCCTCGGCTCTAAGCAGAGGCAGGAGGGACAGGATGGGTTTCCACGTGGCCTGTGTTGTGCTGGCGTCCGTCCTGGGATACCTGGCGTTGCTCTGCTCCCAGGAGGGGAAATACAACCCCGTTTCTCAGCCCCACCCCACGCAGATATCCTCTTTCAGGCTCAAAGCCTGCGTTTCTTCCAGGCCTCAGTTCCTACTTCTCATGGCTTCCTGGCTGTGGTCTAAGGAGGGAGGGCGTGGATGTCCACAAGAATCTTCAGTGTGGCTTTATCCTTCATTAGGATATTTTTCTTCAGCTGATACTGGGACTTTTGAATATATGTGTCTGTCTGTGTTCAGCAGTGTGTGATAAACTGGATTTTTTTTTTTAATGCACAGTATCTTCCAGGGCTCAGATGCTCTTTAAAATAGACATTTACAAAGAGAAGTCAAACTAGACGGCACTGTTTTCAAAATTCTATACTGAATTTTCCTAAAACAGGCAAATCTGTAGTTGTTTGAAAGTTAACAGAGCACAAGGCTGGAGACCAGCCATTTCCACCAGGGGCCCTGGAGTCAGCCACACGGAAATCCCCAGGCGTCCTTTGGACGGTGATGCCACAAACCAGTTAGAAGACAGGACACCACAAGCACTGCTAAACAGAGCTTGTGCACTGACATGTTTCCCTTCCCTGAAAAGACCTGTATTAAATGCAGCTCATACGTGTATGTGTCCGTGTGTCCGTGTGTCTGTGTACAGGTGTGTTGTGTAGATGGACACGTTTGCACATGTACATGTCGCAAACCAAACGTGAGCCCCTCTTGTCAGTTCATGAGCTTTGCTGGTTCTGTGACACCGGTCTGGTGACCTGCTCTGGTCTGAAAGGCCTGGGGAGAGCTGTCGGGTTTGCTGGGAGCGGGTTCCCTGTCTTCATTGCCCTGGGGGTCCGCGTCAGGCCCGTCTCCTGGTGTGTCTTCCAGGCACAGGCATCCAGTGGCGAGACCTCCTGAATCCCGTCAATGTGGACGACGACTTCACCTTTGGGCAGGTGCTGGGCATGCTGCTGCTGGACTCCGTCCTCTACGGGCTGGTGACCTGGTACGTGGAGGCCGTCCTCCCGGGCCAGTATGGCGTGCCCCAGCCCTGGTACTTCTTCATCCTGGTGAGTTCTGATGGCCACCTGTGTGCCCCAAGCCCTTCCATCCCCTGACCTACAATGCCCAGGTTCGAGAGGACAAGCTGGCACTGGCAGGCTGGCCACAGGGCCTGCACGCAGCCCCACCCAAGCCACCTTCCTCAAAAAATATCTGGTTGGGTTTTCTGCACACACAGTAACAGAGCTTCTTGCAAAACTGATCATGTTGCTGGAGTGAACAGCACAATCCCACCACCCAGAGAGGAACACCACTGACACTCTGAGTGTAGTTCTTCAGATGGTTTCCTGTGTATGTGCGGCGCGCGTGTATGTTATCTGACATCTATATGTTTGTTCTTAGAAAAGGAGATGATGTAAAAAATGCTTGAGACTTGCTCTTTTTTTCTAGGTACATTTTATAAAGTATTAGTCGCTCAGTTGTGTCCAGCTCTTTGTGACCCCATGGACTTTAGCCCCCCAGGCTCCTCTGTCCATGGGATTCTCCAGGCCCAAATACTGGAGTGGGCAGCCATTCCCTTCTCCAGGGGAGCTTCCCAACCCAGGGATCAAACCCGGGTCTCCTGCATTACAGGTGGATACTTTACCATTTGAGCCACCAGGGAAGCCCAGTGTACATCTTAGGTATTTTAAGTACATATACCTATGGGTCTATTTACAAATACACTTTTAGATTTTATCTGTGCATATTTATAATTTTTTAAATGTATTTGTAAATATATTTCTATTTAAACATGCATTTTTCTCAACCAGCTTCACTTTTTAACAACTACACAGTATTCATGCGTGCACCACCAAATTGTTAACAAATTCCCTGTTGATTAGCTAGGTTAGCCAGGAGCCTTTATTGTTTATCTTTGGTTCAACTAATATTTATCGAGGGTCCATTCACTTTGTCCTTGTTGTTCAGTCGCTAAGTCGTGTCCGGCTCTTTGTGACCCCACGGACTGCAGCACGCCAGGCTTCCCTGTCCTTCATGATCTCCTAGAGTTTGTCCAAGTTCATGTCCATTGAATCAGTGATGCAATCCAACCATCTATCCTCTGCCGCCCTCCTCTCCTTTTGCCTTCAGTCTTTCCCAGCATCAGGGTCCACTCATTATTTCATCAAATCTAAGATGGTCCTGAATCTTAGAGGCACCATCACTTTGCCACCAAGAAAAAATACTGGCCATTGTTCTGTGTGGCGGTTTCTGTAATTTGTAAGACACATTCTAACTTCAAAGTCACTTAAAATGGGAGACAGGTGTCCCCCCAAACCAATGGAATGTGACGCATTGGAACCGCCCCATTGGCTTTGGGGTACACGGGGAGCGGGGCTGGAGCTGTGGGTGACATATTCTCCCCTAGCAGGGCTTCCCCTGTGGGGCTTCTCCCAGGGCCCTGTGCTCACCTCTCTTGTGACCCCGCTCACACCACTGTCCCAACTGTGTGCCACCCTCGAGTGACTGACCCCTGCGCTGCGGGAGCCAGACCGTTGGGAGAGAGGCCAGCCTGCGGGCGTCTCTAGTTTGTGTCACGAGCACCTGGGAGAGAATGCAGCCAGGCCTCCCCACATTGCCCTGGGCGGGAGGCTTTGTGACCTGGCTTTGTGTTCAGTTTCTTGGTTTACTTTCCCTCCTATCACCTCTGAGCTCTGTGCACAGTGAGCCCTTGTGGCAGAACAGGGAACAGACTCAGCACTTCCCAGGGCAGTGGGCGCGGAGCTGCACGGGGGTCTGCATCCGACCCCAGGACTTTCGGCAGTGCATTCTCTGCAGCAGCGCCTCACGGGGGAGGCTGGGGCTGGCAGGCTCGCAGCTCCAGCCTGTCAGTCAGTGGTTGCTCTGTTTGTGGCAAAGAAAAAATGAGCTGACGTGACTGGGCCGATGGAGATTTCTGTTCTAGCCCTCGTACTGGTGCGGACGCCCGAGGACGACCCTCGGGAAAGAGGAGGAGGACGACGACCCTGAGAAGGTGCTCAGGACTGAGTACTTTGAAGCTGAGCCCGAGGACCTGGTGGCCGGGATCAAGATCAAGCACGTGTCCAAGGTGTGACGCCTGTAGGGACTAGACCGCGGCATCACGGGGCAGGGACCATCCTCCGGGCCTCGCTTCTCCTGGGTTCCTGGGGCTGCTCTATGACCGGCTCTCCCAGGCACCCGCCACCCCGGCTGTGCCCCAAGGCCCAGTGTGGAGGCTCAGGATCGAGTCAGGACCCGCTGTTGCCCCTCTTAACCTTTGACCAGCTTGGCAGTGGACACTCTCTGGGCTAGCTGTATGCAATGCCTGGGTCTTCCAGACCTTCTAGTCCTGCTGAGACACTGGGTGCTGGGGGCCTGGGGAGGGGCAGATGGGGAGCCGCAGGAAGGAAGGGGCCTTCCATCAGCACTCCGGCCTCATGGTGCGCTGGGCATGATCTCCACCTGACACCCTCCAGTGGACAGGGATTCCTGGGGGAGTAGGACTGAGGGACTCTGCAGTGAGGGCCCCGGGGCTCCTAATGCCCAGGGCCACCCCTGCCTCCCCCGCAGGTGTTCAGAGTGGGGAACAAGGGCAAGGCGGCCGTCAGAGACCTGAATCTGAACCTGTACGAGGGCCAGATCACCGTCCTGCTGGGCCACAATGGTGCGGGGAAGACCACCACCCTCTCCATGCTCACGGGTGAGGACCCGGCCTCCACGCCCCCTCCCCACCCGTGACCCCCAGGCCACTTGCCCTCAGGTGGCCTGTCTGTGCTGAGAGCTGCGGAGCCGCAGGGACCCTGGAACAGGGCAGGAGCCCCTTAGGCCACGGGGAAGGGCTCCACCCACACTGACGGGGGTCCCGCGCCCACTCTCCTAAAAGCCATCCTGGACACGCCGGCCCAGCTCTGGCGGTAGCCCCATCCTTCGTGAGCGCAGGCCTGAGTTGGGACCTGGACTCCAAGGGTGTGGGGGCATGCCACCTCATCCCTAACAAGCCGAGGTGGCCGGGATCAAGATCAAGCACGTGTCCAAGGTGCCATTCCTGTGGGGACCGGACCACAGGGTCAGGAGGTTATGGGGCAGTGACCATCCTCCGGGCTTTGCTTCTCCTGGGTTCCTGGGACTGCCCTCCGACCTGCTCCCCCAGGTACCAGCCACCCCATCTCTGCCCGAGGGCTCAGGGTCACGTCAGCACCCAGGGCTGATGACCCTCCCCTGTCTCTCGAGGCCCACTCGGTGGGGCGGGGTGCTCACCACGCGAACCAGGGAGGCTCAGCCCTCCTCCTGCTCCTGGAGGGTGTTTGCTTTGACCTCAGGCCCTGGGGTCTTCTGCTCGGCCCTAGGTCTCTTCCCCCCGACCAGCGGACGAGCGTACATCAGCGGGTACGAAGTCTCCCAGGACATGGATCAGATCCGGAAGAGCCTAGGCCTGTGCCCACAGCATGACGTCTTGTTTGACAACCTGACCGTTGCCGAACACCTCTACTTCTACGCTCAGGTGCCCAGCGGGGGACAGGGTTCGCGGGCTGCCGTGGTGGTCCCATCACCCACGAGGCAGCCTCGGGAGCCCTTAGCCCCGCAGCAAACCAAACCTGCCCCAATGAGCCGTCAGCAGACTGTGGGGTGCCGGGTGGTCAGGGTGTGAGGTCCAGCACGGGGAGGAACAGGGACAGCACCAAGGCCGGTGCCAAATCTCCACCCCTGCCGTTTCAGCTGAAAGGCTTGCCGCGTCAGAAGTGCCCTGAGGAGGTCAAACGCATGCTGCACGTGCTCGGGCTGGAGGAGAAGCTGAAAGAATGAACTCTGTCTCTTATACACATCTAGATGTGTATAAGAGACAGACTGTGGGGTGCCGGGTGGTCAGGGTGTGAGGTCCAGCACGGGGAGGAACAGGGACAGCACCAAGGCCGGTGCCAAATCTCCACCCCTGCCGTTTCAGCTGAAAGGCTTGCCGCGTCAGAAGTGCCCTGAGGAGGTCAAACGCATGCTGCACGTGCTCGGGCTGGAGGAGAAGCAGGACTCCCGGAGCAGGTTTCTGAGCGGCGGGATGCGGCGCAAGCTCTCCATCGGCATCGCCCTCATCGCGGGCTCCAAGGTAGGCCCGGGGGGCCTGCAGCATGACCTGCAGCCCAGGCCGGGGCTCTGCCGTCCTCACGGGGCCGCGCCTCCGCCCTCCAGGTGCTGCTGCTGGACGAGCCCACCTCGGGTGTGGACGCCATCTCCAGGAGGGCCATCTGGGACCTTCTGCAGCAGCACAAGAGCGACCGCACCATCCTGCTGACCACCCACTTCATGGACGAGGCCGACCTGCTGGGGGACCGCATCGCCATCATGGCCAAGGGGGAGCTGCAGTGCTGCGGGTCATCGCTGTTCCTCAAGGAGAAATACGGTGGGTGGGGCTGTGGGGGGCAGCCGAAAGTCCTTTCCGCACGGGGTCCGCATGGCTGGCCCAGGTGCGGGAGAAAGTGTCCACTGGTCACGTTCCCCAAGGGCCCCTGAGGTCAGGTGGGGAGCTGCCTTCTCTAGGCGGCCTGTCTGCTCCTTGTGGGTGGAGACCCAAGGCCCAGGCGGAGGGGCTGTGAGAATGAGGAGGAGGAGAGCGGAAAGTCTTAATTTGGAGCATTGTTTGGCCTTGACTGGTGAACTAGCAGTCAATGCCGGGTCTGCCAAGAGCAGGGGTGGCATTGGAGGAGCCAAATCTGCTCACCAGCATCACAGCTCCCGAACAGGCGGGAGGCCCGCAGCACTCCCCAGGGTGGATGGGCAGTGGGTGCAATCAGCCCCCTCTTTGCTATGTGAGTGCAGCTTCCCTGCTGAAGGACTGCTTGCCATCCGACGTGGTCCTGGCAGGCCAGGTCTGCTCATGTCCCAGAGGAAGCAAAAGCAGAGGAACAACACCCCTCCCCTAGACACCCCAGGAGGTGCACCCTGGACTCCCGCGGCTTCCCCTGGCCAACACACAGCCCTGCAAGTGGCAGGCGACCCCGAGTGCTCACCATCAGGCTGGGGGGAGGCTGGAGAGGACGGCCTTTGTCCTGAGGCTCTGTTACCAAGGAAGCAGGGAGAAGAGGTCTTGGGGACAGTTTGGACCCAGCCTCTGCCTCTTGCAGTCTGAAGTCTAGCTTGCTCTCACCGCCTTGTGCTCAGTACCGCGGGTCCTCCAGCATCTCTCCCCAGCGAGGGTGAGGGGAGGAGAGCTGAGCCCCTCATGACAGCCCTGAGGCACCCTGAGGGGCATCGATTCCACTTCACTTGCCCCCACTCTGCAGCCCCTTCCCTAGGAGCCTGCCCCCTCCCCAGGGAGCCCGGGGCCCTGGGTGAACCCCGCTGGGTGAGCACTGAACATTCTGGGGTGTTCAGGCGCAGGCTACCACATGACGCTGGTGAAGGAGCCTCACTGCAACCCCGAGGGCATCTCCCGGCTGGTCCAGCACCACGTCCCCAACGCCACCCTGGAGAGCAGCGCCGGGGCAGAGCTGTCGTTCATTCTTCCCAAGGAGAGCACGCACAGGTACATACATGTGCCCCAGAATACACAAAGATACATACATGTCCCAGAGCATGCACGGGCACATCTGTGTCCCAGAACACACACGGGTACATATGTGTCCCAGAGCACGCATGGGTACATATGTGTCCCAGAGCACACACGGGCACGTCTGTGTCCCAGAACACATACGGGTACATATGTGTCCCAGAGCACACACGGGCACATCTGTGTCCCAGAACATGCACAGGTATATATGTGTCCCAGAGTACACATGGGCACATGTGTGTCCCAGAGCACACATGGGCACATCTGTGTCCCTCCCAGAGCACACACGGGCACATCGTGTCCCAGAACGTGCACAGATATATACGTGTCCCAGAACGTGCACAGGTATATACGTGTCCCAGACCACACACGGGCACATGTGTGTCCCAGGGCACGCACAGGTACATATGTGTCTTAGAGCACGCTTAGGCACACATCCTAGAGAGAGCACACAGAGGTACATACATGTCCCAGAACACACATAAGCGCAGATCTGAGAAGGGGGCTCAGTGGGACTTAAGGGGCCTGTGTGTGAGCACGCACCCTGCACCTGTGGGCTTGGCCAGGGTCCCTCTCAGCTCCTGGGCCGGTGATGGTTGGTACCTGGTGAGTCTACTTGCTGGTGCCAGGCCTCCCTGTGCGTCAGGGCTGTGCCCAAGGAGAAGGGTGGTCATCACAGGGTGCTGGGTGCACTGGCGCTCTCCATGCGTGGCTTGCTCCTCACACCGCAGCCACTCAGGGTTGGTGTGCAGCTGTGAACTCACATATCTTCTTGGTCTTGTAGTCTGAGCCGTGGACACATGCCTCGTAAACAGAGCAGACTCCCCATGTGGGCAGGTAAAAACGAAACTTCTGATTCACATGCAGAAACTTTGGAATAGAAAACTTACAGGTGCATTAATCTTGCTACAAGCCTGACTGAGCAATGTGGTTTTAATCACGGCAGCGTTCCCTGACTTAGATGTACTGTAATTTGTTTTAACACCCACTCTGTCATCACATATTCATGTTTTACAGATACACACACGCGCAAATATGCTAATGCACATGTTTCTAGAAAACTCTGTTGAGGTCTCCAGTGGCCCCTTGGGGTAGATCCCCAGCAGTGGGGTACATGTTATGAGACTCCCCCCAGACAGGTGTTGAGTTTGACTTCCGCAGCAGCAGGACGGGGAGGGCCGATTTTACGGACGCCAGCTTTGAGTCAGACTTCTCTTCATTACTTGTGTATCTCATGGGTGGGAATGGCCCACACTGCGTACTGATCATCTTGTGTTTCTTCCACTCCTGCTGGCAGGAGATTGACCACTTCCAGTGCTTACTGGGTGCTAAGCGCCGCTTCTTCTGGCCGTTGAATGTCTCAGTCCTGTGTTTACAGTATTAACATCAACCATTTCTGTTGTACCTTTTTTCCAATTCATTGCTGCCTTCTTATTTTGTGAGAGGTTTTTCCCTTGCAGATATTTTACATCAAATGGGTTCTATCTTTTCCTTTGTGATTTCTCCTTAGAAAGGACTTCTGTGTCCTACAAGCCCATGAATATTCCCCAATTTCTTTTGGTTTGGTCTGTGACTTCATGTACATGTGTGCTATCAAAGAGTGCTTTACAGGCCCAGGTACCCAAAAGAGGTTGTGTGGGGACTTGCCTGGCAATGTGATGGTTGGGATTCGGCGCTTTCACTGCCAGGTTCAAACCCTGGTCAGGGAACTGAGATCCCACAAGCCACACAGCATGGCTGGCCAAAGTAAAAAGATTATTTTTAAAAATGCTGTATTGGGCGAGGAAGAGGGACGGGGAAGACACAGCTGAACTTTTTTACTGAGACACTATCTCCAGGAGCTCACCTTCCTTTGCTCCTCCCCCTACTGCACAGAGGTGATTATTTAGGAACAGATCATCTAGAAAGTCACTGAGAAGCGACTCACCACCCTGGTCTCTTTTTTTTCCAGGTTTGAAAGTCTTTTTGCTAAACTGGAGAAGAAGCAGAAGGAGCTGGGCATCGCCAGCTTCGGGGCCTCCGTCACTACCATGGAGGAGGTCTTCCTCCGGTCAGTACCCCTGCGTCTGCGTCCATCAGGGTCTCAGCCCTGCGGGTGGCTTTTCTAAAGGGTGATAATAAAGCAGTGACCTTGACTGCCATCTGGAACACCCGTCCAAGGTGGACCCGAAGGCCAGGGTGGCAGGAGGGCAGCGGGCCGGCCCTCAGGGCCTGAGCTCACATCCGCCAGGGCCCTGTTAGTAACACCGGCACAGACAGCCAGGTTCCCGACACTCGGGCAACTCAGACCGCAGAGCAGTGGAACTCTGATACCAGGACGCTCTACTCCCACCGTGTGTGTCGGCTCCTCCCCTGGGCCCCTCCTGGGAGCTCTTCTAGAGTTCAGGTGATCATCCCCAGGCATGCTTCTGTAGTGAAGATGCGAAATTTAGCCTTCACCCTTCAGAACTGGGGCAAGGGCTCCAGACAATTAACGCATTGGTCAAGCATTTCCTGAATGCTTTATTCAGCAGATACAGTGCTAAAAACAAGAAATACAAAAATAAATGTTATGCAGATTTTTTCCCTTGGGGCTCACACAGCCTAGAGGCGGCAACACCATCAGTGAATATAAATACACAGGTGCACAGGTTGGGTGGCTCCCAGCCTCAGTGCAGCCCCCCACGCAGCCCAAGGCCATGACTCTGAGCTCTGCCACCTGAAGACCTGCAAGCTTTGCCCCCACCCGCCCCTGACTTACCTGAGTAGCTCAGTTGGTAAAGAATCTGCCTGCAATGCAGAAGACCCGGGTTCGATCCCTGGATCGGGAAGTATGCTGGAGAAGGAAATGGCAACCCACTCCAGTACTCTTGCCTGGAGAATGCCATAGACAGAGGAGCCTGGCTGGCTACAGTCCGTGGGATTGCCCCCCACATGCACCATCATGCCTACCCCGAGGTGGCCCCTCCCAAGATACATTCTTCTGCCTTCTGGTCTTGGCATGCAGTGAGCCCCGACCCGCAGGTCTCCACACTGTGCAAGCCCTCTCCACACTGCTGTTGTGCCCTGTGCCCCGTCCTGTCCCTCTGGACAGTCTGGGGCATAAATGCTGACCGTGGTCAGTCTCCCCAGGAGACCAGTGCCCTCAGGATCAGGGCCTGCCTGGTTGTCTCTCTCTCTTGGGCTTTGCCTGGTCTCCACAGCTGGGGTCCTGGAGATAGGCAGGAATGAGTGTGTGAATGGGCACACGACGGCCCAGCTGGCAGAACAGATGGCCATCTGCCTTGGTGCCCCTGACAGTCACTGGCTTTCCTCCTCTGCTGCCCACTCCCTCCCCGAGGAGCCTGTTCTAACCCAGCCTTCGTGTCTCGGCCAGGGTTGGCAAGCTGGTGGACACCAGCATGGACATCCAGGCCATCCAGCTCCCTGCCCTGCAGTACCAGCACGAGAGGCGGGCCAGCGACTGGGCTGTGGACAGCCACCTGTGTGGGACCATGGACCCGACCGACGGCGTCGGTACGCTGATTGAGGAGGAGTGCACGGCCGTCAGGCTCAACACCGGGGTGAGAGCATGAGAGCATCAGAGGCCGTGAGGGCAGACGCGGGCATCCAGAGGGTCCAGGCCCCCGGGAAGAGGGCAGGTCGCAGCTCATGCTCCTGAAGGCTGGCCCAGAGAAGGAAAACCCGGAGCGTTGTTCTAACTTGGCCACTCACGAATAAGGGCAAACGCCGTTCATAAGGCTGACAGTGCCCCGTGTACATGTGCCCTGTACCCAGCAAGACAGAGGCAGCTGTGGGCCCATTTTACAGACAGGAAGCTGAGGCCTGGGCCGAGGTCACCTGGGCAGCTCACAGTGGAGCTGGGCTCTGGTCCCTCCCAGCCTGACCTGCACAGTGAAGGACTGAGTGTGGGGAATATAGGCAGCAGGAGGTTTGTCCACCTCCTCTGCTGTGAGTGCGGCCGGAGTCTTCCAACCAGCAGGGACAGAAGGCTGAGGCCTTGGCTCTTCTCTGGGGTATCACAGAGTCCCCTGACATCCTTGTATGATGGAATAGCACCTGCCCTGCAGCCACAGCTGGTGTGAGGCCCCAAGGCCCAGGGGGCACCTACAAGGAGGTACTCTCGTGGGTCCTCCATGTCAGGGCCCGGGCCCTGGGGGGAGGCCCGGGACCCAGCGCACCACTGTCAGCCGGAGGCCCCTATGATCCCTGGATCGGGAAGTATGCTGGAGAAGGAAATGGCAACCCACTCCAGTACTCTTGCCTGGAGAATGCCATAGACAGAGGAGCCTGGCTGGCTACAGTCCGTGGGATTGCCCCCCACATGCACCATCATGCCTACCCCGAGGTGGCCCCTCCCAAGATACATTCTTCTGCCTTCTGGTCTTGGCATGCAGTGAGCCCCGACCCGCAGGTCTCCACACTGTGCAAGCCCTCTCCACACTGCTGTTGTGCCCTGTGCCCCGTCCTGTCCCTCTGGACAGTCTGGGGCATAAATGCTGACCGTGGTCAGTCTCCCCAGGAGACCAGTGCCCTCAGGATCAGGGCCTGCCTGGTTGTCTCTCTCTCTTGGGCTTTGCCTGGTCTCCACAGCTGGGGTCCTGGAGATAGGCAGGAATGAGTGTGTGAATGGGCACACGACGGCCCAGCTGGCAGAACAGATGGCCATCTGCCTTGGTGCCCCTGACAGTCACTGGCTTTCCTCCTCTGCTGCCCACTCCCTCCCCGAGGAGCCTGTTCTAACCCAGCCTTCGTGTCTCGGCCAGGGTTGGCAAGCTGGTGGACACCAGCATGGACATCCAGGCCATCCAGCTCCCTGCCCTGCAGTACCAGCACGAGAGGCGGGCCAGCGACTGGGCTCTGGACAGCCACCTGTGTGGGACCATGGACCCGACCGACGGCGTCGGTACGCTGATTGAGGAGGAGTGCACGGCCGTCAGGCTCAACACCGGGGTGAGAGCATGAGAGCATCAGAGGCCGTGAGGGCAGACGCGGGCATCCAGAGGGTCCAGGCCCCCGGGAAGAGGGCAGGTCGCAGCTCATGCTCCTGAAGGCTGGCCCAGAGAAGGAAAACCCGGAGCGTTGTTCTAACTTGGCCACTCACGAATAAGGGCAAACGCCGTTCATAAGGCTGACAGTGCCCCGTGTACATGTGCCCTGTACCCAGCAAGACAGAGGCAGCTGTGGGCCCATTTTACAGACAGGAAGCTGAGGCCTGGGCCGAGGTCACCTGGGCAGCTCACAGTGGAGCTGGGCTCTGGTCCCTCCCAGCCTGACCTGCACAGTGAAGGACTGAGTGTGGGGAATATAGGCAGCAGGAGGTTTGTCCACCTCCTCTGCTGTGAGTGCGGCCGGAGTCTTCCAACCAGCAGGGACAGAAGGCTGAGGCCTTGGCTCTTCTCTGGGGTATCACAGAGTCCCCTGACATCCTTGTATGATGGAATAGCACCTGCCCTGCAGCCACAGCTGGTGTGAGGCCCCAAGGCCCAGGGGGCACCTACAAGGAGGTACTCTCGTGGGTCCTCCATGTCAGGGCCCGGGCCCTGGGGGGAGGCCCGGGACCCAGCGCACCACTGTCAGCCGGAGGCCCCTAGGCCCGTGCATGCTGCCGGGGGCAAGGGCAGGGCTGGCTCGGGCTGGCGGCCATGTCACCCCGGTGCCCCTCTGTCGCAGCTGGCCCTCCACTGCCAGCAGTTCTGGGCCATGTTCCTGAAGAAGGCCGCCTACAGCTGGCGCGAGTGGAAGGTGGCAGCGGCCCAGGTCCTGGTGCCCGTGACGTGCCTCACCCTGGCCCTCCTGGCCATCAACTACTCCTCTGAGATCTTCGACGACCCCCTCCTGAAGCTGACACTGGGCGAGTACGGGCACACCGTCGTGCCCTTCTCGGTCCTCGGGACCTCTCAGCTGGATCAGCAGCTGTCGGAGCATCTGAAAGACATGCTGCAGGCCGAGGGCCAAGAGCCTCGAGAGGTGCTGGGTAAGGGGCGTCTCAGGGGGGTGTCCCGGGGGGCTCGGGGGCGTGGCTTGTGCTGGCAGAGCCCCCTTCTTACCCATGTGGGGGTGCAAAAGGAAGAGCTTGTGGCTATGGGGGTGCTCCCCCAGGCCTGCAGCCTTGGGTCCAGTGGCTCCCACCCCGTGGCCCTTCAGCCCCTGGACAGCGTGTGGGTTAAAGGTGATGTGTCCTTTCTGTGGTTCCTGCGGCCCTTCAGGACAGGCAGTCAGAGCAGGGCCTTGGCGGGCCACCGGCCTTGAGCCGGTCATCCACGCCACTGACCCTGCCGTTGCCCCTGCTGCCACCACACAGGTGACCTGGAGGAGTTCCTGATTTTCAGGGCCTCAGTGGAGGGGGGCGGCTTCAATGAGCGGTGCCTGGTGGCAGCGTCCTTCAGAGACACAGGCGAGCACACGGTCGTTACCGCCCTGTTCAACAACCAAGCGTACCACTCTCCGGCCACCGCGCTGGCCGTCGTGGACAACCTCCTGTTCAAGCTGCTGTGCGGCCCCCGAGCCTCCATCACAGTGTCCAACTTCCCCCAGCCCCGGAGCGCCCTGCAGGCTGCCAAGGACCAGTTTAACGAGTATGTGCCCAGTCCCACCCACCCCCCCCCCCCCCCCCCCCCCCCCCCCCCCCCCCCCCACCCCCCCCCCCANCGGGAGAAAGTGTCCACTGGTCACGTTCCCCAAGGGCCCCTGAGGTCAGGTGGGGAGCTGCCTTCTCTAGGCGGCCTGTCTGCTCCTTGTGGGTGGAGACCCAAGGCCCAGGCGGAGGGGCTGTGAGAATGAGGAGGAGGAGAGCGGAAAGTCTTAATTTGGAGCATTGTTTGGCCTTGACTGGTGAACTAGCAGTCAATGCCGGGTCTGCCAAGAGCAGGGGTGGCATTGGAGGAGCCAAATCTGCTCACCAGCATCACAGCTCCCGAACAGGCGGGAGGCCCGCAGCACTCCCCAGGGTGGATGGGCAGTGGGTGCAATCAGCCCCCTCTTTGCTATGTGAGTGCAGCTTCCCTGCTGAAGGACTGCTTGCCATCCGACGTGGTCCTGGCAGGCCAGGTCTGCTCATGTCCCAGAGGAAGCAAAAGCAGAGGAACAACACCCCTCCCCTAGACACCCCAGGAGGTGCACCCTGGACTCCCGCGGCTTCCCCTGGCCAACACACAGCCCTGCAAGTGGCAGGCGACCCCGAGTGCTCACCATCAGGCTGGGGGGAGGCTGGAGAGGACGGCCTTTGTCCTGAGGCTCTGTTACCAAGGAAGCAGGGAGAAGAGGTCTTGGGGACAGTTTGGACCCAGCCTCTGCCTCTTGCAGTCTGAAGTCTAGCTTGCTCTCACCGCCTTGTGCTCAGTACCGCGGGTCCTCCAGCATCTCTCCCCAGCGAGGGTGAGGGGAGGAGAGCTGAGCCCCTCATGACAGCCCTGAGGCACCCTGAGGGGCATCGATTCCACTTCACTTGCCCCCACTCTGCAGCCCCTTCCCTAGGAGCCTGCCCCCTCCCCAGGGAGCCCGGGGCCCTGGGTGAACCCCGCTGGGTGAGCACTGAACATTCTGGGGTGTTCAGGCGCAGGCTACCACATGACGCTGGTGAAGGAGCCTCACTGCAACCCCGAGGGCATCTCCCGGCTGGTCCAGCACCACGTCCCCAACGCCACCCTGGAGAGCAGCGCCGGGGCAGAGCTGTCGTTCATTCTTCCCAAGGAGAGCACGCACAGGTACATACATGTGCCCCAGAACACACAAAGATACATACATGTCCCAGAGCATGCACGGGCACATCTGTGTCCCAGAACACACACGGGTACATATGTGTCCCAGAGCACGCATGGGTACATATGTGTCCCAGAGCACACACGGGCACGTCTGTGTCCCAGAACACATACGGGTACATATGTGTCCCAGAGCACACACGGGCACATCTGTGTCCCAGAACATGCACAGGTATATATGTGTCCCAGAGTACACATGGGCACATGTGTGTCCCAGAGCACACATGGGCACATCTGTGTCCCTCCCAGAGCACACACGGGCACATCGTGTCCCAGAACGTGCACAGATATATACGTGTCCCAGAACGTGCACAGGTATATACGTGTCCCAGACCACACACGGGCACATGTGTGTCCCAGGGCACGCACAGGTACATATGTGTCTTAGAGCACGCTTAGGCACACATCCTAGAGAGAGCACACAGAGGTACATACATGTCCCAGAACACACATAAGCGCAGATCTGAGAAGGGGGCTCAGTGGGACTTAAGGGGCCTGTGTGTGAGCACGCACCCTGCACCTGTGGGCTTGGCCAGGGTCCCTCTCAGCTCCTGGGCCGGTGATGGTTGGTACCTGGTGAGTCTACTTGCTGGTGCCAGGCCTCCCTGTGCGTCAGGGCTGTGCCCAAGGAGAAGGGTGGTCATCACAGGGTGCTGGGTGCACTGGCGCTCTCCATGCGTGGCTTGCTCCTCACACCGCAGCCACTCAGGGTTGGTGTGCAGCTGTGAACTCACATATCTTCTTGGTCTTGTAGTCTGAGCCGTGGACACATGCCTCGTAAACAGAGCAGACTCCCCATGTGGGCAGGTAAAAACGAAACTTCTGATTCACATGCAGAAACTTTGGAATAGAAAACTTACAGGTGCATTAATCTTGCTACAAGCCTGACTGAGCAATGTGGTTTTAATCACGGCAGCGTTCCCTGACTTAGATGTACTGTAATTTGTTTTAACACCCACTCTGTCATCACATATTCATGTTTTACAGATACACACACGCGCAAATATGCTAATGCACATGTTTCTAGAAAACTCTGTTGAGGTCTCCAGTGGCCCCTTGGGGTAGATCCCCAGCAGTGGGGTACATGTTACGAGACTCCCCCCGGACAGGTGTTGAGTTTGACTTCCGCAGCAGCAGGACGGGGAGGGCCGATTTTACGGACGCCAGCTTTGAGTCAGACTTCTCTTCATTACTTGTGTATCTCATGGGTGGGAATGGCCCACACTGCGTACTGATCATCTTGTGTTTCTTCCACTCCTGCTGGCAGGAGATTGACCACTTGCAGTGCTTACTGGGTGCTAAGCGCCGCTTCTTCTGGCCGTTGAATGTCTCAGTCCTGTGTTTACAGTATTAACATCAACCATTTCTGTTGTACCTTTTTTCCAATTCATTGCTGCCTTCTTATTTTGTGAGAGGTTTTTCCCTTGCAGATATTTTACATCAAATGGGTTCTATCTTTTCCTTTGTGATTTCTCCTTAGAAAGGACTTCTGTGTCCTACAAGCCCATGAATATTCCCCAATTTCTTTTGGTTTGGTCTGTGACTTCATGTACATGTGTGCTATCAAAGAGTGCTTTACAGGCCCAGGTACCCAAAAGAGGTTGTGTGGGGACTTGCCTGGCAATGTGATGGTTGGGATTCGGCGCTTTCACTGCCAGGTTCAAACCCTGGTCAGGGAACTGAGATCCCACAAGCCACACAGCATGGCTGGCCAAAGTAAAAAGATTATTTTAAAAAATGCTGTATTGGGCGAGGAAGAGGGACGGGGAAGACACAGCTGAACTTTTTTACTGAGACACTATCTCCAGGAGCTCACCTTCCTTTGCTCCTCCCCCCACTGCACAGAGGTGATTATTTAGGAACAGATCATCTAGAAAGTCACTGAGAAGCGACTCACCACCCTGGTCTCTTTTTTTTCCAGGTTTGAAAGTCTTTTTGCTAAACTGGAGAAGAAGCAGAAGGAGCTGGGCATCGCCAGCTTCGGGGCCTCCGTCACTACCATGGAGGAGGTCTTCCTCCGGTCAGTACCCCTGCGTCTGCGTCCATCAGGGTCTCAGCCCTGCGGGTGGCTTTTCTAAAGGGTGATAATAAAGCAGTGACCTTGACTGC
Organism: Oreotragus oreotragus; assembly: GCA_006410675.1. Classification (NCBI taxonomy): domain Eukaryota; kingdom Metazoa; phylum Chordata; class Mammalia; order Artiodactyla; family Bovidae; genus Oreotragus; species Oreotragus oreotragus. The sequence continues at coordinate 73,237 of SJYX01020543.1, read as the reverse complement.
CATCTGGAACACCCGTCCAAGGTGGACCCGAAGGCCAGGGTGGCAGGAGGGCAGCGGGCCGGCCCTCAGGGCCTGAGCTCACATCCGCCAGGGCCCTGTTAGTAACACCGGCACAGACAGCCAGGTTCCCGACACTCGGGCAACTCAGACCGCAGAGCAGTGGAACTCTGATACCAGGACGCTCTACTCCCACCGTGTGTGTCGGCTCCTCCCCTGGGCCCCTCCTGGGAGCTCTTCTAGAGTTCAGGTGATCATCCCCAGGCATGCTTCTGTAGTGAAGATGCGAAATTTAGCCTTCACCCTTCAGAACTGGGGCAAGGGCTCCAGACAATTAACGCATTGGTCAAGCATTTCCTGAATGCTTTATTCAGCAGATACAGTGCTAAAAACAAGAAATACAAAAATAAATGTTATGCAGATTTTTTCCCTTGGGGCTCACACAGCCTAGAGGCGGCAACACCATCAGTGAATATAAATACACAGGTGCACAGGTTGGGTGGCTCCCAGCCTCAGTGCAGCCCCCCACGCAGCCCAAGGCCATGACTCTGAGCTCTGCCACCTGAAGACCTGCAAGCTTTGCCCCCACCCGCCCCTGACTTACCTGAGTAGCTCAGTTGGTAAAGAATCTGCCTGCAATGCAGAAGACCCGGGTTTGATCCCTGGATCGGGAAGTATGCTGGAGAAGGAAATGGCAACCCACTCCAGTACTCTTGCCTGGAGAATGCCATAGACAGAGGAGCCTGGCTGGCTACAGTCCGTGGGATTGCCCCCCACATGCACCATCATGCCTACCCCGAGGTGGCCCCTCCCAAGATACATTCTTCTGCCTTCTGGTCTTGGCATGCAGTGAGCCCCGACCCGCAGGTCTCCACACTGTGCAAGCCCTCTCCACACTGCTGTTGTGCCCTGTGCCCCGTCCTGTCCCTCTGGACAGTCTGGGGCATAAATGCTGACCGTGGTCAGTCTCCCCAGGAGACCAGTGCCCTCAGGATCAGGGCCTGCCTGGTTGTCTCTCTCTCTTGGGCTTTGCCTGGTCTCCACAGCTGGGGTCCTGGAGATAGGCAGGAATGAGTGTGTGAATGGGCACACGACGGCCCAGCTGGCAGAACAGATGGCCATCTGCCTTGGTGCCCCTGACAGTCACTGGCTTTCCTCCTCTGCTGCCCACTCCCTCCCCGAGGAGCCTGTTCTAACCCAGCCTTCGTGTCTGGGCCAGGGTTGGCAAGCTGGTGGACACCAGCATGGACATCCAGGCCATCCAGCTCCCTGCCCTGCAGTACCAGCACGAGAGGCGGGCCAGCGACTGGGCTGTGGACAGCCACCTGTGTGGGACCATGGACCCGACCGACGGCGTCGGTACGCTGATTGAGGAGGAGTGCACGGCCGTCAGGCTCAACACCGGGGTGAGAGCATGAGAGCATCAGAGGCCGTGAGGGCAGACGCGGGCATCCAGAGGGTCCAGGCCCCCGGGAAGAGGGCAGGTCGCAGCTCATGCTCCTGAAGGCTGGCCCAGAGAAGGAAAACCCGGAGCGTTGTTCTAACTTGGCCACTCACGAATAAGGGCAAACGCCGTTCATAAGGCTGACAGTGCCCCGTGTACATGTGCCCTGTACCCAGCAAGACAGAGGCAGCTGTGGGCCCATTTTACAGACAGGAAGCTGAGGCCTGGGCCGAGGTCACCTGGGCAGCTCACAGTGGAGCTGGGCTCTGGTCCCTCCCAGCCTGACCTGCACAGTGAAGGACTGAGTGTGGGGAATATAGGCAGCAGGAGGTTTGTCCACCTCCTCTGCTGTGAGTGCGGCCGGAGTCTTCCAACCAGCAGGGACAGAAGGCTGAGGCCTTGGCTCTTCTCTGGGGTATCACAGAGTCCCCTGACATCCTTGTATGATGGAATAGCACCTGCCCTGCAGCCACAGCTGGTGTGAGGCCCCAAGGCCCAGGGGGCACCTACAAGGAGGTACTCTCGTGGGTCCTCCATGTCAGGGCCCGGGCCCTGGGGGGAGGCCCGGGACCCAGCGCACCACTGTCAGCCGGAGGCCCCTAAGCCCGTGCATGCTGCCGGGGGCAAGGGCAGGGCTGGCTCGGGCTGGCGGCCATGTCACCCCGGTGCCCCTCTGTCGCAGCTGGCCCTCCACTGCCAGCAGTTCTGGGCCATGTTCCTGAAGAAGGCCGCCTACAGCTGGCGCGAGTGGAAGGTGGCAGCGGCCCAGGTCCTGGTGCCCGTGACGTGCCTCACCCTGGCCCTCCTGGCCATCAACTACTCCTCTGAGATCTTCGACGACCCCCTCCTGAAGCTGACACTGGGCGAGTACGGGCACACCGTCGTGCCCTTCTCGGTCCTCGGGACCTCTCAGCTGGATCAGCAGCTGTCGGAGCATCTGAAAGACATGCTGCAGGCCGAGGGCCAAGAGCCTCGAGAGGTGCTGGGTAAGGGGCGTCTCAGGGGGGTGTCCCGGGGGGCTCGGGGGCGTGGCTTGTGCTGGCAGAGCCCCCTTCTTACCCATGTGGGGGTGCAAAAGGAAGAGCTTGTGGCTATGGGGGTGCTCCCCCAGGCCTGCAGCCTTGGGTCCAGTGGCTCCCACCCCGTGGCCCTTCAGCCCCTGGACAGCGTGTGGGTTAAAGGTGATGTGTCCTTTCTGTGGTTCCTGCGGCCCTTCAGGACAGGCAGTCAGAGCAGGGCCTTGGCGGGCCACCGGCCTTGAGCCGGTCATCCACGCCACTGACCCTGCCGTTGCCCCTGCTGCCACCACACAGGTGACCTGGAGGAGTTCCTGATTTTCAGGGCCTCAGTGGAGGGGGG
>SJYX01020543.1:34246-65358 GCA_006410675.1 Oreotragus oreotragus | reverse complement strand
CCGCCCCCGTCTGTCTTCATGCCCCACCCCTCCACTCTTCACGCCCTGCCTCTCGACCTCTGCTCCTTTGGGAAGTGGGGCCTGTGGCTGCTGGGCCGGGACTCACGCACCCTGTCTGTGCCGCTGCAGGTGGTATTCAAGGCCTTCGACGTGCACGCCTTCACGCGGGACGGGCACGTGGCTGACGCCCTGCTGCTGCTCACGCTCTACGGCTGGGCCATCATCCCCCTCATGTACCTGATGAGCTTCTTTTTCTCCGGGGCAGCCACCGCCTACACGCGGCTGACCATATTCAACATCCTGTCGGGCATCGCCACCTTCCTGGTTGTCACCATCATGCGCATCCCAGGTGGGCGCCAGGAGCCCACCCCCTCACCCACTCCGTGACCCGCAGAGCTGCTCAACCAGCTGGCACCCTGGCCAGCCGTGCTGCAGCCGCTGTGCCCAGCGGCCCTGCCCCACAGCACCCGCACTAGCAGGAGAGCAGGCCCAGTGCCGGATCCCTGGGGCAGGCGCAGCTGGACTGCGTGGGGAACTCTGGACACCAGCTCTTCCTGCACCGCACATGCAGGTGCAGTATGTCTTCCCACGCTGACTGGCCTGTGCTTCCTCCCCACAGCGGTCAAGTTAGAAGAACTTTCCAGAACCCTGGACCGCGTGTTCCTGGTGCTTCCCAACCACTGCTTGGGGATGGCAGTGAGCAACTTCTACGAGAACTACGAGACCAGACGGTACTGCACCTCCTCCGACGTGGCGGCCCACTACTGCCGGAAATACAGTGAGTGTCCAGGCCTTACTCCGGACAGCTGAACCTCTCGCAAGCACAAGGGCCACCTTGAAGGTGAAGCCGCCAAAATGCGGGCAGTGCTTGGGTCCGCATGTGGCTGTGACATGCCCTTAGAGGCCCAGTGGGCCCCACCTGTGCAGCCTTCACCCAGGGGTTGTGCACAGGCACTTCGGAGTCGCAGAGGTGGGGCTGGGGGAGGCTGGGACCCCCAGAAGGGAGGGCCACTGCAGGCCACGGGTGCAGCACCCTGTCCCGTGTTGCACAGACATCCAGTACCAAGAGAACTTCTACGCGTGGAGCACCCCGGGGGTCGGCAGGTTCGTGACCTCCATGGCCGCCTCGGGGTTTGCCTTCTTCACCCTGCTCTTCCTCGTGGAGGCCGACCTGCTGTGGAGGCTGAAGACCTGCCTGTGTGCCTTCCAGAGGAGGCGGGCACTGGTGAGTGGCCTGTTGGGCCTCCAGCTGCTCTGCAGGGAGGGCACCCTGCCACCGAGGTCAGCCTTCCTTGGGGCCACTGCGCAGGGAGTCCACCGGCAGCGCTCACAGCGCCCCCTGGGGCTCTCTGAAGCCATGGCTCGAGGGAGCCTGGGGCCTCGGGGATCTCATTCTCCCTGGAGACCTGGGGACCCCGGCGCCCTCGTGTTTGTCACATACATTTCCTCCCCAAACAAACAAAACCTGCCAAGACAACACTTGCAGGACAAGTGGCCCCAGGGCTAATGGGGCGAAGACACTAGGCTTTTCTAAGGAAAGGGGGATATGTCTCCTCGGGGCCAGTGTCAGCCCTGATGGCCGCCCAGCTCTCCTTGTGGGAGACCTGAGTTGGCCCGCGTGGGGCTGAACTGGGGTGAGCGGCCTGGGAGACCTCTTCCTCCCACGGGAACAGACCCCTCGAGGGAGCTCACCCCGGCGGTCTCTTTTCCAAATAACTAGACAGAAGTGTACCCCCGGACGGCGGCGCTCCCTGAAGACCAGGACGTGACGGACGAAAGGAACCGCGTCCTGTCCCCCAACCTGGACTCTCTGCTGGACACGCCTCTGATCATCAAGGAGCTCTCCAAGGTGAGGCGGCCCCCCCTGGATAGCCCCGCCCCCGGATGGCTCCACCCAGACTGCCCTGCTCCGCCCCACCCCCGACCTGCCCCCGCCTCCCCCACCCCTCCGAGAAATAGCAGTGGCATCCAGGCAGTGAGTGCCAACCATAGACCATAGACCAGTACTGTGCCAGGCTCACGACCTCTCTCTGCAACAGCTCTAGGTGGTCAAGATTATTATCCCCATTTTTATAGAGGAGCAAACTGAGGCACAAAGAGAGAGGCTACCAGCCAAAGGTCCCACTGTGAGTGGTGGGCCTTATGCTCCTGGGGACATCTCAGGGCCATGGCCACATCCCTTTGAAGGTCCTCGCCTCTGGGGAAGCCCTGGGCTACCCCTTCCTTCAGCCAGTGCCAGGCTGCCCCCGGGAACTGAGAGTTAAGGACCTGTGTTTGAGTCTAGGCTCTGCCCCTTGTTTGCTCGGTGGCTTTGGGAAGGCACTCCACCTTTCTGAGCTTCAGTTTTTTCATCCATTAAATGGAGATAACTAGGTATAGTTGGGAGGGTTGTTCAACATATAGTTAGCAGAAAGTGGGCATTATTTACAGAGTGAGACCTACCCCACCCCCGGGCTGCAGGTGCCCTGGTGTGCCAGGCAGGCAGCAGCCCTCTCCTCGTGGGACTCACATTCTCAGGCAGGAGGTACTGGCAGATAGCAAATGTGTCAGCTCGGGCAGGCACGCGGGGGCCAGCGTCATGGCTGTGCCAGGTGGCCTCTTAGGCGGGGAGTCAGGAAAGGCCCACGAGGATGGAGAGTGGACGACAGAGGGGCCTCTCTATAGGATCCATGTGCGGCTGGATCCTGTGCTAGGGGCCGGGTGGCTGGCAGGTGACAGTCCCCTGTGCCACCGCCCAGGCCATCACCATCGAGGCTGAGCCGCGGGCCGATGGCAGCCGCCGGACCACGCGCTACGACATCGACATGACCAAGTGCATCTACTGCGGCTTCTGCCAGGAGGCCTGCCCCGTGGACGCCATCGTGGAGGTGGGCGGGGCCTTGCGGCGGGGGAGGAGGGGGCGGGAGCTCCTGGGAGGGGCCTGGCACAACTGCGCCTGCTCCGTGCCCGCAGGGCCCCAACTTCGAGTTCTCCACGGAGACGCACGAGGAGCTGCTGTACAACAAGGAGAAGCTGCTCAACAACGGCGACAAGTGGGAGGCCGAGATCGCTGCCAACATCCAGGCCGACTACCTTTACCGGTGACCAGCCGGCCCGCGGCCCCTCCTGCCCAATAAAAAGCTCTGACCTCCCGCACCGCCTCTCATGCTTCTGCCTGAGCCGGGACCATCCGCAGCCTGTGGATTCTTTCGGCGGATCAGGTTCTTGGACCAAGTTGCCTCACCTGTGCGGCCCGCTGGGCCCCGGCCCACAGCAGCCTGCGGCCCACACGTCTTCCCGGGCATATTCCGCAAAGGCTTAGCTGAAGGTCAGCTCGGGCCACTGTTTGCATACTCCTGAGTGATCAGTTGGTGAGGCCGGGGCCTGTCCTCTCCTGAAGACCACCCACAGCTGAGACTTGAGAACCTAGAGCCTGCTGAGAAAGGGATCTCTCTGGGAATAAGTTGGGCCAAGTCTTGTTTGCCCAACCTCAGACAGAAGTACGTCAAGTAGCAGGAACTTGGACAGGCCAGGGCATCCTTGCCAGGGGCGGGGTAGGGGAAGCCTGCTCTGGGGTAACAGTCACGAGGGGATGACAAGCCCTGCTGCCCGTGAGCTGGCTTTGCCTGTCTTCCAGCCACATCCCTTTTCCTCCCCAAGTTCCGCAGGGCAGACTGCTGCTGTGGGCTCTGCTGCTCAGGACTTCCTGCTTGGTAGCCCCGGCAAAGCGATGTGGTTCCTTCTAGGGCTACACGCAAGCCCAGTGGTGGCAGAATAGCGCCCACAACAACCCCTTCTGACTTGGTGCTGAGCCGTATGGGAGCATTTCAGTTCATTCTTAGCAGTGAGGAAGCTGGTTCAGAGAGGTGAAGCGACTTGCTCAGGATCACACTGCACACATCTTGAAAAAACAGTTCTGAGAGGTCTCATGAATTCCCTTCATCATTTCCAAAAGTGCTTTTTTACAAAACACTAATCTCCCCAGATGCTTCTTAGAAGGGGCAAGGTGTTCTTTGGATCAGTAAGTGTAGGAAGTGCCCCAAGGGGGCCTCTCCCTTCTGGGACAGGCTCTGTCTGGGAGCATATTCAAGGCTCTGAGAAGGCCTGCAGCAGAGAAGCCCAGACTTTGCCCAACTCATTCCTGGAGAGCCCCCTTTCTCAGATCACCTGCTGACATCTGGGCCATCTCCCAGGACCTGTGTGGTCCCACCATTGGCCAAAGTTTGGGGGCCCTTATAATCCACAAAGTGGCTCAGAAGTAAGTACAGGACCAGAAAGGACAACTTGAGCCCTGAGAGTGTCCATGAGTCCAGCACTGCTAGTCCTGGCAGCTGCTGGAAGCAGGAACTCCGAAAAACAGGCCAGCTGTCAGAGGCAGGCTCGGATATCCTAAATCCCCTCTCGTGCTTTTATCAGACGTACCCAGTATTGGACGCTTGGCATGGAGTCTGTGTCTGTACACAGAAGATTGTTCAGTCACTAAGTTGTGTCCAGCTCTGACTCCATGGACTCCAGCTCACCAGGCTTCCCTGTCTCACCATTTCCTGGAGTTTGCTTAAACTCATATCCATTCAGTCGATGATGCCATCCAACCATTTTGCCCTCTGTTGCCTTCTTGCCCTCAATCTTTTCCAGCATTGAGGTCTTTTCTAATGAGTTGGTTCTTTGCATCAGGTGGCCAAAGTATTGGAGCTTCAGCATCAGTGCTTCCAATGAATATTCAGGGTTGATTTCCTTTAGGATTGGTTTGATCTTGCTGTCCAAGGGACTCTAAAGAGTCTTCTCTAGCACCACAGATGAGCCTGTCTAGCTCCTGACTTAATTCCTTCCCTTACTGCCGGGTCAGCTCTAAGGCCATTTTGAAACATGTTAAGAGTTCCAGTTTGCCCTGCATGGGAAGCACTGACCTGAGGCCCCCAGTGGTACTCAGTTCAGTTGTGTCGAAGTTTCTCCTTGAAAACAACCCTACCAAAAGTGTCTCCACTCTTCTGAAGACACCTTGGCTGTGACTCAGTTTCCAGGGCCCAGCTCTAGGGCTCCATTTGCCCACCCCTCAGAAGCCCTTGGGCTTCCCTTGTAGCTCAGTTGGGAAAGAATTTACCTGCAGTGCAGGAGACCCAGGTTCGATTCCTGGCTCGGGAAGATCCCCTGGAGAAGGGAATGGCAACCCACGCCAGTATTCTTGCCTGGAGAATCTCATGGACAGAGGAGCCTGGCGGGCTACAGTCTGTGGGGTCACAGGAGTTGGACATGACTTAGCAACTAAACCACCAGCACCACCAGAGGCCCTTCCTCTGCCGTGGGGGTTCAAGGATCACCGGAGCTGATCCACTGGGTACAGTCTTGGCCAGCTCAAAGTGCAGGAAGCTGGACAGTGGTGACCCACAGGCTGGGACCAGATATGCTGCATGAAGCTAATAGGAGTGAGGACCCAGGGACAAGTCCAGTCACAGGAGGAGCGAGAGTGAGGGCAGAGCACTGCCCAGCGCCTGTGGCTGCGGTCTGCTGCCTGGCCCTCAGCATCCTGCTGCCACCGAGGGAAGAGGCCCAGAGAAGGGCAGCTGCCCACCCAAGAGCCCAGAGCACTGGGCCTGGAGTCCAGGCGGGCTCTCAGAAACAGGAAGAGAGCAGGACCTGTGTGACTACAGCCTCACTCAAGAGGGGAGGAGTCCCAGAGGTGGGGACACGTGGGTCTCGGGCCCCAGGTCTGAGCCTATTGGGGGTCCTGTCAGCCACAGGTCCAGGTGGTGGAAGTCCTGCCAGGTAGCCCCTGAGCCTGGGCTGAGCACTTCCCCACATCCCAGCCTTGTAGACGTGCACGGTGGGCGCCAGTGTCTGCCCTGGGGTCTGGGCCTCCTTGCCCGGATTAGGCGGCTCAGGGCGGGGGCGGGGCGAGGAAGCGAGGGCCCAGCCGGAGGCCTGCCTCTCACCCGCTCCTGCACCGGCTCCAGGACTCCGGGGCGGGTCCACGGCGGCCCGGGGGCGGGGATTCCCTGGCTCCGCCCCTCCCGGCCCCGCCCGTCGGGAAAAGTGAGTTGCGTGGGCGCTGCAGAGGCAGAGAGAAGTTGAGCCAGCAGATCCGAGCGGAGCCGAGCAGTGCCGCGTGAGGCCGACCGGGGGTGAGTGCCCCAGCGAGGGCTACAGAGCCGCGCTCTGTCTGCCTCCCTCGCTTCCCTCCGCCCCGGAAGGGAGTCTTGGCGCCCCGACCCGTGTAGATCAGTAGAGGCAGCTCAGTCCGCAGGCCCGCGTGTATCAGCCCTTGTTGGGGGGTGGGGGTGCACAGACGCGACTCAGAGGAGGAAGAGGAGGAGAATGGGGGTGTTAACAGCCTGTGACCCCGCTGTGGCCTGGCTCTGTTGGGCCAGGCTGTGCTCGGAGCTTTCTCTGCTGCATCTTCCTGGGAGGGAGAGACCCATTCTACAGGTGCGGAAACTGAGGCCCAACCCAACTAGGAAGAGGCAGAGGTAGAAGAGAGCGCAGACCCTCGCCTGCAGCGCGGCTCATCGCGGCGAGCCAGGGGCTCAAAGGAGAGGTGTCCGGAGGAACTGGCCTTAAGCTTTCAGCCTCCCAAGAGAGAAAGAGGCGAGGGGCACAAAGTGACTAGTCTGGACCCTGAAGGACCTCGGCCCCTTCATTTGCTCTGTAAATGTCGTGGGGGGTGGGTCCTGGCTCTGGCAGCGGCCAGGGTAGAGGAGGGGGAGGGGATGAGCCGGTGGAGGGCTGAAACACCAGGGGAGGGGGTCTGACCAGGTCTCTGGATCCTGTGGTTGACCACCCAAGGGAAGGGCCAGGCCCCGGGGCCCTGTGAGACGGGTACCAGGCCAGACAGGTCACAGCAGCTGTCCAGGACTGCTGCCCGCCACGAGCCCAGATCTAGCTCCCTGCAACCCTTCATTTGGCCAGCCCCACCTTTCAGGGTGCCTGGGGCAAGGAACAACCCTCCCCCTGAGGACACACGTTGGGCCGGAACTTCCACACCTGCAGCCAGGCTCCTGCCTGGCTTGGCCACCTGCTGACCAGTCTATAAAATGGGGCTGCAGTGCCCCCTCCCCCAAGGCCTGCTGTTAGTTTTAAATGAGGTAGTGGAGGTGACGAGGTACATGGGGACCCTGGTTATTTTTATCTCCCCACCAGGTTCTGCCTCTGCTTAGTGGCCAAGTCCCGTTCACCCAAAGAGGAAGTAGAGGCCCAGAGAGGGTGGGAGAGTCCCCCAAGGACACACAGCTAACCCCAGCTTGGGCAGGGCTCAGAGCCTCCATCCCTGGGCTGCTCGCCCACCCTCCCGTATTCAGGGCCCTCAGCCAACTCTCGCCATTCTCTCCAGCTGAGGAAGGGGCTGCTTTTCCTATTTACTCTTAAGTTAACCAGACCCAGGGGAGGAAGTGACCCGCTAGGTGGCTCCAGCACAGGCCGCCGGCGGGGCACTCTGGCGCCAAACGTTCACCCTCAGCGGGGCCCTCGCCCGGTGCTGCCCCTTCCCCCCATTAATGGGAGAGCTAAGGAAACAGAGTCCCACAGAGGGGCTGGGGGCAGGCCCCGGGCCCCCAGGGCAGTGGCCGTGGAGTCCTGGCCTGTGAGCTGGGCGTCCACGAGGCCCATCGGAGGCCAAGGGAGCCTCACCCTCTGACATTGGAGCAGAGCCCCCACCAGGCCCTTCCTGCCTATTCAGTTTCCATAGTTTCACTTTCGTGGTTTCGACACCTGGAGGATTCCTCCCAGGGCTGCAGCGGGGCTGCCCAGGCCCCAGGGGAAGGTCCTCCTTGTTCAGAGGCCCTGCCCATCCCCTGTGTCCTCCCCGAGGCCCGGGGGTGGCCCCCACCAGATGTGTATAAGAGACAGGCCCCCGTCTGTCTTCATGCCCCACCCCTCCACTCTTCACGCCCTGCCTCTCGACCTCTGCTCCTTTGGGAAGTGGGGCCTGTGGCTGCTGGGCCGGGACTCACGCACCCTGTCTGTGCCGCTGCAGGTGGTATTCAAGGCCTTCGACGTGCACGCCTTCACGCGGGACGGGCACGTGGCTGACGCCCTGCTGCTGCTCACGCTCTACGGCTGGGCCATCATCCCCCTCATGTACCTGATGAGCTTCTTTTTCTCCGGGGCAGCCACCGCCTACACGCGGCTGACCATATTCAACATCCTGTCGGGCATCGCCACCTTCCTGGTTGTCACCATCATGCGCATCCCAGGTGGGCGCCAGGAGCCCACCCCCTCACCCACTCCGTGACCCGCAGAGCTGCTCAACCAGCTGGCACCCTGGCCAGCCGTGCTGCAGCCGCTGTGCCCAGCGGCCCTGCCCCACAGCACCCGCACTAGCAGGAGAGCAGGCCCAGTGCCGGATCCCTGGGGCAGGCGCAGCTGGACTGCGTGGGGAACTCTGGACACCAGCTCTTCCTGCACCGCACATGCAGGTGCAGTATGTCTTCCCACGCTGACTGGCCTGTGCTTCCTCCCCACAGCGGTCAAGTTAGAAGAACTTTCCAGAACCCTGGACCGCGTGTTCCTGGTGCTTCCCAACCACTGCTTGGGGATGGCAGTGAGCAACTTCTACGAGAACTACGAGACCAGACGGTACTGCACCTCCTCCGACGTGGCGGCCCACTACTGCCGGAAATACAGTGAGTGTCCAGGCCTTACTCCGGATAGCTGAACCTCTCGCAAGCACAAGGGCCACCTTGAAGGTGAAGCCGCCAAAATGCGGGCAGTGCTTGGGTCCGCATGTGGCTGTGACATGCCCTTAGAGGCCCAGTGGGCCCCACCTGTGCAGCCTTCACCCAGGGGTTGTGCACAGGCACTTCGGAGTCGCAGAGGTGGGGCTGGGGGAGGCTGGGACCCCCAGAAGGGAGGGCCACTGCAGGCCACGGGTGCAGCACCCTGTCCCGTGTTGCACAGACATCCAGTACCAAGAGAACTTCTACGCGTGGAGCACCCCGGGGGTCGGCAGGTTCGTGACCTCCATGGCCGCCTCGGGGTTTGCCTTCTTCACCCTGCTCTTCCTCGTGGAGGCCGACCTGCTGTGGAGGCTGAAGACCTGCCTGTGTGCCTTCCAGAGGAGGCGGGCACTGGTGAGTGGCCTGTTGGGCCTCCAGCTGCTCTGCAGGGAGGGCACCCTGCCACCGAGGTCAGCCTTCCTTGGGGCCACTGCGCAGGGAGTCCACCGGCAGCGCTCACAGCGCCCCCTGGGGCTCTCTGAAGCCATGGCTCGAGGGAGCCTGGGGCCTCGGGGATCTCATTCTCCCTGGAGACCTGGGGACCCCGGCGCCCTCGTGTTTGTCACATACATTTCCTCCCCAAACAAACAAAACCTGCCAAGACAACACTTGCAGGACAAGTGGCCCCAGGGCTAATGGGGCGAAGACACTAGGCTTTTCTAAGGAAAGGGGGATATGTCTCCTCGGGGCCAGTGTCAGCCCTGATGGCCGCCCAGCTCTCCTTGTGGGAGACCTGAGTTGGCCCGCGTGGGGCTGAACTGGGGTGAGCGGCCTGGGAGACCTCTTCCTCCCACGGGAACAGACCCCTCGAGGGAGCTCACCCCGGCGGTCTCTTTTCCAAATAACTAGACAGAAGTGTACCCCCGGACGGCGGCGCTCCCTGAAGACCAGGACGTGACGGACGAAAGGAACCGCGTCCTGTCCCCCAACCTGGACTCTCTGCTGGACACGCCTCTGATCATCAAGGAGCTCTCCAAGGTGAGGCGGCCCCCCCTGGATAGCCCCGCCCCCGGATGGCTCCACCCAGACTGCCCTGCTCCGCCCCACCCCCGACCTGCCCCCGCCTCCTCACGGCTGTGTTCTCCGCGCACGCGCAGGTGTACGAGCAGCGAGCGCCGCTCCTCGCCGTGGACAAGGTGTCCCTCGCGGTCCAGAAAGGGGAGTGCTTCGGCTTGCTGGGCTTCAACGGAGCCGGGAAAACCACGACTTTCAAAATGCTGACCGGGGAAGAAACCATCACCTCTGGGGACGCCTTTGTTGGGGGCTACAGCATCAGCTCTGACATCGGGAAGGTGGGTGCGGCCAGGAAGGCAGGGATGAGGCTGGCCTCTGGCTCGAGGCTCAGAGACAGCAGGACGAGGCAGTGGCCACGGCCAGAGCTAAGCAAGTGGTGGAGAGAGGGGTGAGGCTGTATCAGAGCGCCTGGGGCTGGAAGGGACCAGGTGATGCAGGCGGGCAGGCTGAGACTGGGTCCCCCCCAACCCCGGACTAGTGACATCTCTGGGCCTGGGAGAGATGGCACCCACAGAACTCTGCCCTCTCAAAAGGACTCCAGTCTGTGTGCACAGTGATGGCAATGGTGCCCTGGGCCATTCAAACCAAGAACGAAAAGCTGGATGAAAGGTTAACCTTAAACCACGTGGTTGAGATCATGGAAGAGCGAGAGGCTTAGTGACGACCCCCAGCTGGAGTCTGCAACCAGGAGCCACCCCTGCACAGGGGCCACTCTGGCCCCTGAGACTTGGGCGTGTGTTAAGGACCTTATTGTGCGTAGGGGGCAGAAACGAAGAGACACCCCTCTGGATTAGCATGAAGCAGGCCATCCTGCTCCCGGGGACTGTGGACAGTTGCGCGTGTGCTGAGCATGGCAACGGAAGGAGCAGAGAAGGGCCTGTGCCTGGGAGTGACAGGCACTCCCAGTGTACTGAACCGGCATCAGGGGCTCCCAGTCAGCCATGCCCTGACCGCAGCACGCAGAGCACCCTCTCTGCAGGAAGGCTTTCATACTGGACCTCCGAGAACCCCTCACATAGTACTTCAAGGCCTGAACAGCACACAAGCAAAGCAGACAGAGGAGACCCCATGCTGTGGCTGGAGCCCACAGACACCAGGGCTCTGTAGGGGGTCAGGCCCACCACTTTGGATTTGCAGTTACCAGACCCAGATTATAAAACAACTGTGTTTCCTGTGTTCAGAGAAATAAACAAGATTGAAAAGGCATGCAAGGAAGAGCGATCTATAAATGTGGTCCAGGAAATGCAGGCAAGGGTGAGGAGCCTGAGACACGTTTACTCTGCACTCCAGTTGGAAGGGAGAGAATAGGGAAGAGATAGTAACTGCCACGGTCACAGCCAAGAAGGTCTCCAAACCAGTTAAGACCAGATCCTGGAAGCTGAGAACCCAGAGGAGGTTAAAGAGAAAGAAATCCCATCTCTGGAATCCACAGAACCCAGGCATGCTTGTGCCCACCAGCTGCCGAACGTGGCTGGAGCTGGAGGCCAGCCATGCGACGTTCTGGCTTTGCCGAACGTGTCCACTCACCTGAGACCAGCTACCATGCCGTCTTCTTAGGCTACACTCCGCCTCAAAGGTGTGGCCAACAAACATCTCTTAAAAGAGGGAGAAAAGGAAGGTCCCAGCACACATTAGGTGTTTGTTAAACATCCGATGAACTACAGAGTGGATCTCTCTCAGCTATAAAGCATTGCGTAGACACAGTCACTTTGTACAATCAGTGTGTTCCTGTAGCCGTCCGCCCCCTTGCTGCCCAGGGTAGACCAGGCTTTGGCCAGTCTCTGACCCCTGGTTGGGGGGTAGTCTGGGTCCTAGTGCTCCCCGCCCTCACTGAACCAGGCAAACCTCTCTTAGTGTCCCCACCGAAGTGCCACTTGGCAAGTTTTGGTGGAAGGTAGCCGCCAGGGCCAGTGCACCAGCTGAGGGACCACCTTGGGGAGATCTCCTGAGAGTAGGCTTCTGACCTGCCAGCTCCCTGCTGTGCTCCAACCCCAGGTGCGGCAGCGAATCGGCTACTGTCCCCAGTTCGATGCCCTGCTGGATCACATGACAGGCCGGGAGACACTGGTCATGTTCGCCCGGCTCCGGGGCATCCCCGAGCGCCACATCGGCGCGTGCGTGGAGAACACACTGCGGGGTCTGCTCCTGGAGCCGCATGCCAACAAGCTGGTCAGGACGTACAGGTGTGCCTCAGTCCCGGTGACCCCAGACCTTCCCAAGGTGGGGTTGGGGTATCCCTTACCATCGAGCAGGGGGCACATGGGTCAGGGACTCCCACCCATTGTTCCACGATCCACAGGGATATGGCAGCAAGGCCCAGGCAGTGCTAGATGAGAAGGGCTACCCTGCAAGTACTGCCCACTGGAGGCACAGCCAGGCCCCCAGTCAGGCCCCCTTGGGTGCAGACAGGCAGTGGTACCACTCTCTGTGGGTTGCAGGACGACCCCCTAGGCACAGCTCTTGAGGGCCTCCTGCTCTGTGAGGTGGGCCTTCCAGGCATGTTCACCTTGTTCTCCTTCGTGGGGGCTCTGCCATCCCTGGGCTCCGTCCTCTGCTGGGAACTGGGACCCCACACTAACTGTCAGCCTCACCTTCCCCCACGCTGCTTCGGCCACAGCGGTGGCAACAAGCGCAAGCTCAGCACCGGCATTGCCCTGCTGGGAGAGCCCGCGGTCATCTTCCTGGACGAGCCATCCACTGGCATGGACCCTGTGGCCCGGCGTCTGCTCTGGGACACCGTGGCACGGGCCCGAGAGTCCGGCAAGGCCATCGTCATCACCTCCCACAGGTTCAGCCAGGACGGGCTGTGGGCCGGGTGGGCCGGGAGCGGCTGGGTGGACAGAAAACCTGTTAGCCTCTGGTGAAGAGTCTGTGAGGCGAGTGGGCCACACCCTGAGCATGGGAATCAGGAACAGCTTGATCTGGGCGTCAGCACTTTCCCAGGTGCACGGTTTTGGCGTGGAGGGCGGGCATCAGCATTCCCCGCTGCTATATCAGGCTCCGCCCCCTCTCCCCAGCATGGAGGAGTGTGAAGCCTTGTGCACCCGGCTGGCCATCATGGTGCAGGGTCAGTTCAAGTGCCTGGGCAGCCCACAGCACCTCAAGAGCAAGTTTGGCAGTGGCTACTCCCTGCGGGCCAAGATCCGGAGTGACGGGCAGCAGGAGGCCCTGGAGGAGTTCAAGGCGTTCGTGGGCCTGACCTTCCCAGGTATGTGCTGCAGAGGGCGCCGTGCGTCTGTGCATCCCTGAGCACTGGGACGGGAGTCACGGTTCCGGGGCCAACACCACCCTCCCCTGGCCGTCCAGCCTGGCCCTCAGGGGGACATGGTCTCTGCTTTGTGCAGGCAGCGTCCTGGAGGATGAGCACCAAGGAATGGTCCATTACCACCTGCCCGGCGATGACCTCAGCTGGGCGAAGGTAAGCTTGGGCCCCAGCAGGCCCCCAGCAGTCACTCCTTCTCCAGCCAGCTCTTTCCAAGGAACAATCACTTTCAGTTTCTGCTCTAACACTCACCCCAGAACTTACTAGGCTTGGGGTGTTTATAGCCAAAATATCTGAGATGGGGAGAAAAAATTGGATGAAAAAGGGAACTTGCAGAGGGACCACAGCTGGGAAGAGTCAGGGTGGGGTGTAGCGCCCAGGCCCGCTCACCCCAGGCAGGGGTGGGATTTCTGGTGCCCTTCCCACCCACTATGGCCAGAGGACTCCCAGACCCACAGAGGTGCCAGGCCCTGCCTGGCTGACAGCGGCTTCTCCACTCCCCCAGGTGTTTGGCATTCTGGAGAAGGCCAAAGAGAAGTACGGAGTGGATGACTACTCTGTGAGCCAGACCTCACTGGAGCAGGTCTTCCTGAGCTTCGCCCACCTGCAGCCACCCACCGAGGATGCGGGTCTGTGAGGAGCCAAGCGCTCGGTGGGCATCCTCTCCCTCTGCGCCCACCCCGCCCGGCACCTCTCTTCTGATCGCTGTTCTCTACGATGGAGATGAGAATCAAGGCACAGCATGGACCGAGTGTGTCGCTGCCCTCGAGCCGAGAAGCAGCACAGGCAGGCCTTCATCTCAGGTGGTCCCGAGCCCGCTCTCCAGAATCACGATCGTCTGTGCGGGCAGGCCGCGGGTCTGGGCAGAGGGCACAGCCACACCCCCACATTCACACCTGGTGAAGCGGGAGGCTGGCAGGCTGGGGCAGCTGGCTCATGGGCTGCCTGGGTATGGACAGAGGGGTGCCCATCGCATCCCCAAGGGCCACATGGCCGGATTAGGCGCTGAGGTCTTGGCTCCCAACACGGCTGCGTGTCCTGGGACCCCCTCTCCAGAGAGCGTGGACGCTGCACCAGACAGAGCCAGCCCTGCACCCAGTGTCATCCCACCGGCGTCTTCCAGGGGGACGCCGCGGGCCGGGAAGCCAGTCGGGGACCGCCTGGGACTGAGCAGCCATCCGTGGAGGGCGCACCTAAGGCGCAGTGATTGTCTGGGAAATAAAGGCTGGGAGGGAAGGCAACCATGGTCTGTGAGTCACGAGATGGGCCCGTGGCCCCAGCACCACCCAGCCCCAGACAAACCTCCTGTATCAAGTTCTAGATGAGAGCAGGGGGAATCCTGGTGGTCCAGCATTTAAGACTCCACATTCCCAATGCAGGGGTCTCAGGTTTGATTCCTGGTCGGAGAACAAAGATCCCACATGCTGGAAGGCATGGCAAAAAAAAAAAAAAAAAGACGAAAGCAAGAGCTCGTTTTTCTCAATTTGCAGTAAATTTACAGAACTCACTCCTGTGGAAGAAGCCTAAACTAGAAGTACAAAAGCAGGTTGGATAAATGGCCACTCGACAGACCCTCCATCCAAGGTGAAGAATGAGAAAGGCAGGGTTTGTGGAGGAGGGTGCAGATCTGGGTGAGCCAGGGGCCTCTGGCTCCAGGGCTGCTCATAGCCTCAACACCATTTTCCAGAAGTGTCTTCTTCAGCGTCAGCTCCATTTTGGTGGGTGCATCCTTATTTCTTACAGCTTTCTAAATTCCTGTGATTTGAATCTCTGAGCCTTTTACAGTCCATTAGAATTCATGGGCTTAGAAAAGATTTGGTTTTGTTTCGTCTGGTACAGTTTCAACTTTGCATTTTTATTAGTCTCTCAAAGTTTATGAATGCTGAAAATAATTTCCAGTAGCTGTCACTCCCTTTAAGGATCTTCAAAACATTCTCATTTAGTTACATGTTATAAAAAAAAAAATACACACAGGGGTCGTTGCAGCCCTTAACGTTGCCCGGCAGCAAACGTCCGAGAGGTGGGCTGCGGCTTGTCTGCAGGTGCGTGGCTGCTGCAGCCGGGTTGGGTTTGCTGGTCCGGAGCAGAGGACAGAGGCCAGCAGGGCTGGGCTGCATGTCCCCCAGCAGCCCTCTTGCAGGGCATCCTGGCCTTGTTTATAACCTTAACCCCTACACTAAAAATTCAGAAATTCATCATTTTTCCCTTCGATGCCACAAAACACGGTGTGAGGAAAGGTGCTCAGGACTGAAGGACTGCATGTGTGAGGCATATACAGAGATCAGACAGCACAGGCCCGGGAAGAGGTGAGTTTGCTGATGGGAGATGAGGTGGAGACGCGCGGAGGAGACTGGCAGGATGAAAGTGGGGCTCTGGTGATCCGAAACCCCGTCAGCAGGTGTGGAAAGGAGAGTGTAGGCACAGCCTAGCTGCAGCAGCGGGGACCAGAGGGGAACCCAGCATTGGAGCCACGTGTCCTCGAAGAACCAGGATTAGGGCCTCAGAAGCCCCCACTGCAGCCTTGGTCGTTTGCTTTGAGCTGTGGCAGCTCCAAGCCCAGGGTTGGGAGCAGGACCCGCAGGCTCCCCAACAGGAGGATCAGCCTGTTCCCCCCACCCCCACCCCCAGTATTGTCCACTTTACTCATACCTCCCAGTCCAGACAGTCCTAGAGACGCTGGCCCCAAACAGCTGCCACATCCACCAGGGCCGGGGTCATGCCTTCCTTGCCTGCACGGCCTGGTCTCAGCTCCCGAGGGCTAGAAATTGCCACAGGGCTGACAGCCAGGGCTATGGAAGAGTTCTGCCCACAGTGTGGCTCAGCTGAGACATTCAGTGGACACAGGGGCCATCCTTCAGCCTGACAGCCGCACCCAGAACCAAGGGCCCTCAGGAAGGAAGGGGGGCCGATCGTGCCTGGGGTTGGCGAGTGGGCCTGAGGCCGAGCCCCTCCTCTGCCTTCACCATGGGGAAGGGCTGCCAGGTAGACGGTCACCAGACCAGCTCCTGTGGAATGAGACTGCACTGGGCCTGCTGCACACACCAGAAAACCACACCGCAGGGGTTTACAAAGGACAAGAGTTTATTTCTCTGCTGAGTACAAAGTTCAGAGAAGGCAGGTGTTCTGTCACCGGTGGTCAAGGTCTCAGGGAGCCAGACTCCCCTGCCTGCTCCATCGAAGTATAAGCCTCCCTCCTCAAGGTCACTTTTCAGGGTCCAAGGTGCCACCAAAATCTGGGATGAGTGCGCAGGAAGCAGGGTGCCGAGCAGAAGGGCAGAGCTCCTGACTGTTACATGCTCTGTGTCCCTGTCATCGTCTAGAACGCAGGTCCATGACCGCACCAGATGCAGGAAGCTGGGACACAGTCTTTTTATTTAGCCAGGCACCCCCCACCAAAAGAACCCCGATACCAGGAGACAACCACAGTCTCCGCAGTGACAGTGCTGAGCAGGCTGCCTCATAGAGGAAGTGACCCCCCCACCATGCCTTCACTGTCCACCCGGGCTGATGAGACCCCGCCTCAAGCCAGGAAGACCCGGGTGTGGCCACTCTGCTGGTCTTTGGCCAAACGCCAGGGTCCACTTCTCCACCCCAGCCCTGCCAGAAGGCCCTAGCCCTGGGGGCTGCAAGGGCTCAGAAAAGCAAAACAAACTGGACAGTTTCTGGGCAAATTCCAACCCCAAACCTTTAGCCCGGCACTTGAGAGGAAGCCAAGGTCACCCCAGTCAGTTGACCTTGGGGGACCCCTGTGCCCAGACTCACAAAGCAGTAGAAAGACTGAGGCAGAGAAAGCCCAGCAAAATGGGGGAGGGAGCCAAGGTCAGCACCTCTAGGGGAAGGCTGGAAGGCAGGTCCCAGGCACTCACAGACTGGGAACGACCACACAGGCAGGTGGAGGAGGGGCCACCCCTGCCTGCCTGGGCTGGACTCACCCCCAGCCCCGCTGAACTCAATCTGGTCCTGGAACACAGAGGTGGTGGCGTCCTAAGGCCCCAGGGCACTCATAGACTTGACCCTTGTGGGGCCAGGGCCTGGGAACGACGGCGGGGGGTGGGGATGGAGGGCTCCAAAAGTGTGGCCCACAGCTAGACTGCCAGCTAGGGCAGTCAACTCCTGCGGCTCCATCTGAGGGACACCCCACACCAGCTGCTGTTCAGTTCACCTCTGGGAACCAGTGCAATGCTCATGGCATGAGCTAGCAAGGCCCCCGGGACCCCCCCCCCCACACACAGATGGGTTAGTGTGAAGGTGAGTGCCACCCACCCTCATCAACACCCCGCTGTCCGTGCTAGGGGTCCAAGCCACACATGCATAAGGCCCATCCTGGCTTGAGAGAGGCTAAATACCCATTTCTGCATCAAGGAGAAGACCCACAGGGGCGCCACGAGGTACCCCCAATACCAAGGTCAGGGTTAGGTTGTCCCCCCCCCCACACACAGATGGGTTAGTGTGAAGGTGAGTGCCACCCACCCTCATCAACACCCCGCTGTCCGTGCTAGGGGTCCAAGCCACACATGCATAAGGCCCATCCTGGCTTGAGAGAGGCTAAATACCCATTTCTGCATCAAGGAGAAGACCCACAGGGGCGCCACGAGGTACCCCCAATACCAAGGTCAGGGTTAGGTTGTTCACCTGACTCCGCAGCTGAAGCCAGCAGGCCAAGTATACAGTGTCCACTCTCCAGACACAAGGCCCCATTCCCTGAACCCTAGCTCAGGCCTGACCCCAAGCTCCTGAAGTCCCTCTCCCTTCCCCAGGAGAGGGCAGGGCACCCTAAGGAGGGTTCAGGGTAAAGGTGGGCTGGGAGGCTGCCCAAGGAGGGGCATCAGGATGGCAGATCCCCACAGGCCCCGCAGGAGAGACAGCCAGGAGGCAGCACAGCACTGGGCCCAGAGTCCCATCGTGCCTGACGGGCATACATGGCCTGGGCTCCAAGCCGGCGGCACTGAAGCTGGGGTCGGGTCTGGGGAGTGGGGGCCCTGCCTTCCTTCTTCAACACACAGGGCTGCCCAGGCCCCACTCCTGGGGCCCAGCCCACACCCCACGGGTGCCAGCGTGAGAGGCCTCCAAGCTCGGAGAAGCCCCAAGTCCACTGACTGCAGATGGCCAGAGCAGGCCTGGGGCCACAGTGGCTCACCTAGCGATGTGGCACACCTGCCCCTTTCTCTGGCCGCGCCCTCCCTGTGCCCTGGCCCAGGGTAGGCAGCTCAGATATAGTGATACCTGCTGCACCTGACCTCCCCGGGGCAGAAATGGACATGGGGTTCCAGGCATGAAAACCAGCACAAGCCCCCAAGCCCATCACTCAGCAGCCCCCGGCCCTGCAGCCCCTCCTTTGGGCAGTCTGTGTCTCTCGCGGTCAGGGGGTGCTCAGGACCTGAAACCCCCACACCGTGGAAACACAGAGCCAAGGAGGCCTCCCCACAACTACAGACCCTCACAGCTGGCTGGCTTTCAGATCCAGCCTGGCTCCTGAGATGGACAGGCCGGCACCTCCCCCTCCAAGGCTCCTTTGGGGGTTGCAGGCATTCACCCCTACAGACAGGAGTCAGTCCCTCTTGACCCACCCCCTCCTCTAATTCCTCTCCCAGGGTCACCGATACATTACAACTGCCCTGACCCCACCCAAACTTCTTTCTTCCGCTTGGCTGGACCATGCCTGCCCTTGGCACAGAGTCTGTCGGCAGTGGGCAGACATGCTTCCTTGACGTGCTTTACAACTGGATGTAAATGCCTGCTCAAAGCTCCTGTGTGGCCCTTGTGACCTCCAACATAGCCCAGGCACTCCCTGGCCCTTTCAGTGTACAGGGTACCAGCCTGGAAGGGCAGGCACTGCAGAGGCCACGAGACGCATAGCAGATAAAGGGAGGGGGACAGTATGCCTTGATGGGGGCATGCTCCTCAAAGTGAGTGCAGCCCTGCATTATCAGCAGGTGGGCCTTGACCCCGGGGGTTAAGGGAGAGGGGCTCAGGACACTGGCCAGGGCCACAGGATGCCTACGGTCTGGAGCTCCAGGCCTGGGGCTAGCTGCCCAGGGCCCTGACCAGGAAAGCCCTGCCCACCCCATCCATCAAACCTATACCAACCACCTCCTGAGGTCCCCAAAGGCCACAGCTCCCGGGCCTTCAATCTCCGTGGCCTCAGCAAGTTGGCACCGGAGGCTGGGTGGAAAGGAACCCAGGACTCCTGGAAGGCTGGGGTTGGGGGACCTCCAGAGTTTTATTTTCTCATGTTCCTTCCAAACACATCCTGCTGAGTCTCAAAATGGCAAAAGCCAAGATGCTCAAAATTTTAAAGCTCAACAGCTGATAACACACTTGATAATGAAATCAACAATATTTAGAAACAAATTGGATTAAATTCATAAGTGAATAAATCATGCTTTTACATTTAATATAAAACGTGTTAAAATTTACTTGCATGCCAAATTCTATTACTCTAGAGCATTAACAACAACAAAAACCCAGATTCCAGATGGCTGTGTCTCCACCCTCCTTCCACCATGGTGATCATGGGCTTGCCCTATCCCCATTTTGGGTGTCACTGTGTCCCTGGGCAAAGGCTCTGGATTCCAAGCCTTCCCAGCACACACTGATGTGGCACTGAATATGGGGCTCTGACACACTGCCGTGGCTTCCTTATAGACTTCCAGGTGCTGCAGGCCTGACCCACCAATGCCACACCCCCACCACCACCCACAACACTGACCCTCTGGGCCTCTTCACTGGTGCAGGGCCTGAGCCACACTTCTGTCCCACATAAGCCTCCATCAGTGGCCATGGCAGCTGTGACAGTGGTGCAGAAATAAATATTCCCCTCCCCAAATCTAAATGCAGAGAGGAACAGGGACCCGGACTGACTGCCAACCCCCACCACCCAGGTATGCTGGTGCCAAGGCAGAGGACACAAAAGGCAGGTTGCCCATCCCCCCACTCCCGGAACTGTCTTCCATCCCCAACTCCTCAGATGCCCCTCAGCCCAGGCTAGTTTTAGGGGCACACTTCACACCTTGGACAGGGCCAGAGGAACTGGATGAAGGGAAGGGGCCACCATCCACTGGCTGGGAAAACTACATGGAGAAGAAAGCAATGACTCGAAGACTTCAATCACAGATCAATCCATCCATCCGGAGCCACCAAGCCCCATGCTGGTCTGTCCTGTCTTTTCCCCTGATATTTGATCCATTTCCAAGCTACACTGGTTCCTCCCCCACAAGAGGGCCTTGAATCTGTTCCCTTCTCCTCCTTGTGGCACCTACCTGTTCACACGCCCATCAAAGAGTGGGAGCGCACCTTCTCTCCCCCTACTAACAGTCACGAAACGTTGACTGCCTGCCAGGCGCAGCTCAGAGAGGGGAGGGACACAGCGGTAAACACACCCGCAATCCCTGGCCCGCTCAGCGCCGGGTTTTACTCCGACAGCCTCCTGCCTGGTCCTAGGCCTCTAACGCTCAGCTTCCTGCCTTTGCCAGAAGGCTCTGACAGTGCAGGATGAAGCCTTGGCGCCGTATGTTGCACAGGTTCTCTCTTCCTCCAAACGCTAAACTCCACCTTCCTAGCCCCGGTTTCTTCCAAGGAGCCTTCGCACCATTTGTTCCTTCTGCCAGGCATGCCCTTCTACTGCAGGCCTCAGCGGCAGGGTCAGCGCCTCGGAGGCGCGTTCCCTTCTGCACACTGTCTTCCACCCTGCCTTCTGCAGCCCAGTCGTTCTGGCTGCACTACCCGCTGCCTTGTCCTCCTGCCCGCTCGTTCTGGTTGCACTACCCGCTGCCTTGTCCTCCTGGTACAATTCCGCCGGCATAGAATCTACGCCTACAGGATCACCCCTCACGCCATGAGCGGTAATTGCACGAACCCATCCCCGCAACTGCCCTGCTCGCGAAGCCACCTCCGCCCTACGAGTGCCCACGGCAAGCCGCCAGAGCGTGCAGCACCTGCGCACCCTTCCTCCAACCCCGCCGCCGGGCCGCCCCGGACCCTCCACGAAGCAGCAGTGTCTGGAGCCCAGCGACCCCGGACGCCGCCAGGCCCGCGGCGCGCCCGGTGCGCAAGCGCACGGAGAGGGGCGGGCCCGCGGCCGCCTTAACCCTCTCCGCGCCAGCCAGCAAACTGCCCGCACGAAGCAGCCCTCCCAGGCGCAGAGAGCTGCCAGCTTGATCTCCCCACGAGGCGTGCAGCCCGCCCGGGGCTGCCCCGGTCTACCCTGCAGAGTAAGCGCCTCGACGCGTCTCTTCCCAAACAGGCCTTGGCAGTTTAACACTCTCGCTCGCGCCCATTGGCCGAGGGGCTCGACGTCATCGCTGCGCGCCGGACGACCGCGCCTTCCCGCTCCCTAATCCTGACGCCAGAGCCGCGCCGCCCTCTGAGGCTGAGAAGAGCGTGAGGAGGTCGCGGCGGCGGGAAGATGTAAGTACCGGGAATCCGACCCCATCCGAGCTTTGGGGCCCGCCCGACATGTTCGGCGGGGCGCATCGTGGAGCCGGCTTGCTCCCTGGCCACAAGGTGGTGACGGCGGTGACTATGGCGTCGCTCCGGGTTTGAGAAGAAAGAGTGTGGCCCGGGGCGGGCTGAGTGGGAGGCGCCGAAGCTGCGGCCCGGAAGTGGTCGGCTCGCGGCGGGCGGAAGGGCGCCCTCGTTTCCTCGGCTCTGCAGCGGGACCAGTGAGGCCCGCGGGATTCGGAGCGGCCGGGAGCTCGGCCTCCGCCGTCCGGGCCCTCTCACCGGGCTGGAGACCCAGGCCCGCAACGCCGGGCCCTGCCCTGGAAGCGCCCGCGGCCCGGCCCCTGGACTGGGGAGTTGTGAGTGAACGCGGACGCGGGGCGCCGAGGTCGCGTGCGGGGCCGGGGCCGGGGCCGGGGCCGGTGGGTACGAGATGCTTTTTGGGATGCCCTGGGTGACCGACTGACCCTCCCTTTGAAGCCATTAATTTCAAACATCGACTCCACGAACGTCTGCGGGGTTCCTGTGTGCCGTTCCCGGTGCTAGCCCTTGGGGATACGGCCCCTAATGTCTTGGAGCCCAGTTTGACGGTAACCCCAAAAGAGAGGACACGGAAAGGTTAAATCGACGGAGCAGAGGCGTGGCCTTTTCCAATCTCTCATGAATTGTGCCTGAAATGTACTTGTAAATGGAGAAGGTGCTCCGAAGGTGTGAGCTGAAACGCCGTGTACTCGAGATATAACTAATTGTTCTCTCCTATTTTTGGCTGTTGGACGCGCACCTTTCCAGAGGATGGGGGAGGTAACCACGGTCCTGTTACCTGCACTTGTGTAAACAGAATCAACCTTTGCTTTCTAGCCCTCTGGCCACACCCAGAAAAGCCTTCCTTTACTCTGTGGTCTTAATTGAGTTTTAAGAATAAACGGTGGTGCTTGTTTTCACCAACTACAAAGAGCAGATCTTTAGGACTGGGGTGGGGCCCTGAAATATGTATTCTAGGTCAGCTGTGTAATAAGGTAGCCTCTGGCCACACGTGGCTACTGAGTACTTGAAATGTACCTAGTTCAAATTGATGTGTTTAAAACGCTTACCGTGGGGAAGCATGGATATTTTATTAATCACTTTGTATGCTGATTGGTGAAAAGATTATGTTTGGGGTGTAGTGTGTCAGATAAATACATTACTCAAAGTTAACTTCATCTGTTAACTAATGCTTTTTTGCAACGTTGCTCCAAGAAAATTTTAGAGTACTCTTGTAGCTGGCTTTCTTTCTATTGGACAGTGCTACTCTTGGTGATCCTAACGGGGGCAGTCCAGGGACCTCTGCTGATCATTCAGAGGCTGTGTGACTTAAGAGCCAAGAGTTTGCCTCAGAGAAAAGCCTCCAAAGCCTTTCTCCTAATATTAGCTAACATCTGTTGAGCCTTAACTAGATCCCCAAGACTCTTTTATCCGTTACTTTGGTTTATATTCTTGACAGCCATGAAGTGTAGGAACTATCTGTTCTTAATATTGATGAGAAATTGAGGCTCAAAATGATTAAGGGATTGATACAAAGACACAACAAAGCTTTGAATCAGACCCCAAGCAGGGGGGCGTCAGCCTCTTAAGCACTGAATTATACTCACTGATTGTCCAAACAAGCATGCTAACCGTTACAATGTTGCTTAGTGTTACAGACACCTTACTGAGTGTCTGTAGTGCCTTTTTTTTTTTAATTTTAGCTTCTTTTTTGTGTGTATGCCCTCTCATCTTAAGACATAATGTCTAAAAGGACTTTATAGCCCTGGAAAAGAACCAGTGCACTCTCATTTGTTTGTCCACAGCTGGACACTCTATTGAGTCAAAATGTTTATCCAGCATTTTGGCAGCACCGCGCACATGAAAACAGGATTCTGATTGGTGGGCTGTGTCCAGGTTACTTACAGGAAGGTGAGATAGGAGTAGTTGAGGCTAATATCCTAAGATCTTTGCTTCTACAACTCAAGCAAATTGCGCAAAACCTCACTGGAAATACTTAAAGGCAACAGCCCCAGGAAACAGAGCACATAATGAATTAATAGTTTGTTCTTGAGTAGTATTTACTGATGACCTTTTACTGAGTACTTTCTGCAGCCCTGGAACTTAGCTAAACCCTTACATGTGAATGCATCCATTTCCAAAAAGGTGAGCATACAGAAAAGCCGAAAAAATTTAGTGCACCAAATAGTCACAGAACCACCACCTAGATTCTACAGGTTACATTTCTGTTATGTTTTGTCTCACTTTACTACTTTTTAAATGTTCATGGGGGACGTTGCATTTGTTTGGTTATTAAATGTTTTGATACTGGTACCAGTCACTTGAAAAATGGTTTTTGCTTCCAGTCATAATATCTATCCAATGTATCCTGCAAAGATTCCAGCAGTGAAGCGAGGTCGAATCCTGTCACTTAGGGTTTTCTCTGCTCTGTTTGCAAATATGCTCCTGTAGTGTCTCTAAAGGACTGTAGAGGGCTTACCGTAAAACTGGTGAGAAATGGGCGTTGTACTACCTGTCAAAGAACAGGACCCACCACCCACACCATTGCTTAAGAAAAAGACAAGCTGAGCCGACAGTTCTTCACGTGCCTCCTGTGGGGGCAGGATCCCCTGAGGAAATGGACCCGGCCCAAGTGTTCCTGGCTTGGTAGACACACACTGCTGACTGTGTTCCTTGTCGCCTGTTCTATGCTCAGCTTTTGACTGCAAAGTAGATTTGTTGCCTTGCCAATTTACTCTGTGAATCCTTTTATCTTGTTATTAGGCTGCACTTTGGCGTAAATTGCAATCGATTAGGGATCGTTTCTCAGACTCAAGTTAGACGTGAGAGTTCAGATAAGTGAGGCCGCCATTGCTGCTTTGAACACCTCAGAAGGGGAGAATGGATTTATCAGGAGTGAAAAAGAAGAGCTTGCTAGGAGTCAAAGAAAATAATAAAAAGTCCAGCACTAGGTAATCCTTCTGTCAGATTTTTCTAGTGCTACTTTCGGGGTGCTCGTTGTTAGGGACCCTCAGAAAGGGGGACATTGGAAATATCTTGAATTTTACAGTGAAAGTGTCCTAAGCCACAGACCATTTTGCTCTGTGGTGGTCTGGGGTTTCTGTAGCCCTTTGCATCCCCTTTTGGGTTGTGCTGTGGTTTCAGGGTTCAGCCCAAGGGGTATGTCATCTCACACTCTCCCTCACTGTCCAGGGCGCCTTCTCCCACCAAACGCAAAGACCGCTCTGATGAGAAGTCCAAGGACCGCTCTAAAGATAAAGGGGCCACCAAGGAGTCGAGCGAGAAGGATCGTGGCAGGGATAAGACTCGGAAGAGGCGCAGTGCGTCCAGCGGGAGCAGCAGCACCAGGTGGGGCTGGCAGGTCAGGGCCTTGCTAGGGCCTTACTTCCAAGGCCATGGCCCTCTTCTTTCCCAAAGAGCCTGCAGAGTGTTCTTTCTTTTTATCGATAAAGAAAGCACAGATTACTAATTTATGGCAGACTGGTTTGGGCTTTGCTCTGATCGTACACGGTGTTGGTGTGTTTTTTTTTTTTTTTTGGAGGCATTAGGAATGCAATGTCTTGAGTTATGCTTTTCTCTCGCGTGCTTTTGATTTGGAGTTGTGGTTGGATCATCCTAGCCTGGCTCTTTCCTTTTCCTTTTGTTGAAAACCAGCCTGTGTCAGTCAGTAGCTGCCTTCCAAGCTGAGCCGGGGGCTCTGACTTGCCAGACTGCTCCTTTTCCTCCCAGTAGGCAAGGCTTCTGTGTAGGTAGGAAGCAGTCCTGTCACTGCATGGTACATGCATGGTACATATGCTCTTTCTGTCCTTGCAAGGGCTATGTTAGGATGGGGCTGGAGGGTGTCATGGGTGCTGGGGAAAGCCTTGAGGCTTGAGGATACGAGCCCAGTGGTTCCTCTTGACTTGTCTGCGGTGAGGCAGCACTGCTCCTGCCGGTGACCCCTGCCTCTCGGCCCTCAGGTCCCGGTCCAGCTCTACCTCCAGCTCAGGCTCCAGCACCAGCACGGGCTCCAGCAGCGGCTCCAGCTCATCTTCGGCTTCGAGCCGCTCGGGAAGTTCCAGCACGTCGCGCAGCTCCAGCTCCAGCAGCTCCTCTGGCTCCCCGAGCCCTTCTCGGCGCAGACACGACAACAGGAGGCGTTCCCGCTCCAAGTGAGCCCCCTTCCAGCCCCTCTTCTCCACGGGGCACTGGTCAGTTCAGGGGATTACCTCCAAAACTCATGAGTTACCTGGGGCCTAAATTTACAGACTGGGGCTATAAGGTTACCATTAGTTATTACCAAAGTAGACCAAAAAAGAAGTTTCACTGTCTTAATAGGATTTTGTATTTTTCAATTAGGTCCAAACCACCCAAAAGAGACGAAAAGGAAAGGAAAAGGCGGAGCCCTTCCCCTAAACCCACCAAAGTACACATTGGGCGGCTCACCAGGAATGTGACCAAGGTGAGGAATCCTGCTTCTGTCCAGTGGACATTGGGGTGATTCTTGCAGATGTTTAAAATGGAAAATGAGAAGCCCGCCTCTGCCAGAAGATAAACGTAGAATGCAGCATTTCTGAAGACTGAGCTGGTGGCATGTGACCAAGCAGAGCACTGGTTACTTCCTTTTAAAAGAGTATATTTTGTGTGTGTGCTTAGGGTGCTGAGGGTGTGGTCATCGTGTGGCGAGTTCTCTGACTTGTACACAAGTGATGGGAGGGTGAGCCTAAGTGACCCTTCTTCCTCCCTAGGACCACATCATGGAGATATTCTCTACCTATGGAAAAATTAAAATGATTGACATGCCTGTAGAAAGGATGCACCCCCATTTGTCTAAAGGCTACGCCTATGTGGAGTTTGAGAATCCAGACGAGGCTGAGAAGGCGCTGAAGCACATGGATGGAGGTAAGTCCAGCCTTGCTCTGACCTGTCCCAGACCAGCTGCCCACCATACCTGGTGTGATGAGAACCGATTTTCAGCCTGGCTGCATATGAAAATTTCCTTGGAGCTCTGTCAAGATTCCAGTTCTTACTCAGTGGGTGTGTGTTTACCAAAAACATGTTTTACAGAGCATTATTCTTGAAAAAGTATTCATCAAATATGAATATATTAGCATTTTAAGAATATTTCAATCTGTTAAAACTTAAGGATCAAATGAAGGATTTTTTTTTTTCCTTCACAAAGTATTTGACTATAATGAAACATTTTTATATGGGAACGTTTTCTTTAATCTTGAGTTACTTTCTGGTTTGCTAAAACAGCATTTTTAAGATAACTTTCTAAATTCGCAGATTTTACCTCTTCCTAAAATGCATCTTAACTCTTGATGACGTTTACAGCCACTTTGTATTGGCTTTGACAACCTTTGAAGGACTGAACACTTGTCAGTCGTTTTGCATCTCGAATAGGCAGCATTTTAAGGAGTGTGGGTTTCGCTGGGCCCTTGCTGCTTCTGTCCTCCAGGCAGCTGAGCTGAGCCAGAAATGCCCAAGTCTCACGTGGGCTGCCAGGCCGAGTGGGGAGAAGAGTCTGAGAATCTTGGCATCCTTGGAGGCCCTCTTACGTGTTTAAAAGATAATTGCCCTTGAACGCTGGTAGAGTTTGTATAGTACAAAATTTTCCTTGGTACTTCTAGTCTTTCAGTCTCCTTAAATCCCCCTGGAGTGTTTTTAGTTCAGCATAAACTGGGATCCGTCACTCTGCAGGCATCAGCTCTTAACTTTGTGAGTCATGCCTTTGTTTTAGAGACTGTCAGTCTTGTGTTTGACGGAGTCTGAGCACTTGCTAAACATTTAGGAGGCTTAGACACATTCAGGATGTGTGTGATGATGAATATTGCACCTTGTCTTAAGAATCTGCTAGGACTTTTTCTCTGTCTCCTTGGTATTGTGCTGAATGGAACTGTTCAGTCTCCAGAAAGAAATGGAAGGGCTTGGTTTTTACTGGCAGGTAGCTAGAGGATGAGAGAAGACAATGGCACCCCACTCCAGTACTCTTGCCTGGAAAATCCCATGGGCGGAGGAGGCTGGTGGGCTGCAATCCATGGGGTCACCAAGAGTGGGACACGCCTAAGCGACTTCACTTTCACTTTTCACTTTCCTGCATTGGAAAAGGAAATGGCAACCCACTCTAGTGTTCTTGTCTGGGGAATCTCAGGAGTGGGGGAACCTGGTGGGCTGTCGTCTGTGGGATCACACAGAATCGGACATGACTTAAGCGATTTAGCAGCAGCAGCTAGAGGATGACCTTTCTCCTTTCCCCCCCCCCTTTTTTTTTTCTTTGTTGTTACATTGTCAGTGCCCATGCAATACTTTTAACCAGGAATAGCTTTTGGCCTGGGCTTCCCTGGTGGCTCAGGTGGTAAGGTGTCTGTCCGCAATGCAGGAGACTCGGGTTCGACCCCTGGTTTGGGAAGATCCCCTGGAGAAGGAAATGGCAGCCCACTCCAGTATTCTTGCCTGGAAAATCCCAAGGAATGCGGAGCCTGGTAGGCTACAGTCCATGGGGTCACAAAGAGTCCGACGCAACTGAGCGACTTCACTTTCACTTTGATGGGCCAGGGCCACCTTAGGTTGTATCTACTTAAGCCTTTCAAATATGTTCCGAACATAGGTGCACATCTTGGATTTGTACTGACGTGAGTCAGTACCTCAGAAGTTCTCTTGAAAGCAGAAGCTGAGAAGGTAGAAGAGCCTGCCACCCACCCTTTGGGAACACTCTGGCTGTGCTTGGTCCCCTGGGATTGTTGGGTCTCTGCCTCAGTTTCCTTCATACTTTCCCTGAGACCCTGCAGGTTCCTCACGCCCATTCTGAGCTGCCTCCCCTGGCAGTTCTGTGGTTTCATTCACTTGTGTGGCTTTAGTACTGGCTGTACACAGACTCCCCTCCCTGAGGCACTTTTTACATACTTTCTTTAGACAGACTTGAAGTCTCCTGAATATCCTGTCCTTTGTTCCTTACCCCTGAATTAGTTCCTTCTTTGTCTGATGCAACCCTTCCCCCCTCCCCTCCACCCCCAGATCACAGCTCATCCAGACACCTGGTGCCAGTCATCCTTCACCTGACCCATTAGCAGGCTCCCAGGATTGTCCCTCCCATCGTCCCTTGAGTTCTTATATTTCATTCCATCTCTGTCCTGCTGAAGCCCGACTGGTCTTGCTCCTCTCTTCTGTCCCCTTCCCGTTGCTTGCAAGGAGGACGTCCAGGTGCAGCACCCGCTTCCAGCTCAGGGTGGGGGCACAGCCCTCCCCTCACTAAGCAGGCTCCTGCCTGTTCTTTAGGTGCTGACTTGAATGGGCTTCCCCAGAAGGCTATCCAGCACACCAAGATGGAGTCCTGGGCTAGGGTCCTGCCCCCAGTGGGTCTCCTGATGAAACCTCCAGTGATAGCGATTATGAGCTTCTTTTTCTCTGTGATCAGAGTAGGTTGTCCTTGTTCCCTCAGGCTCCTTTCTGTCTTGCCCACCAGGGTAGGTGCTTGTTAGACAGGTATTTTGTGACTTTACCCTTTCTTCAATAGGACAAATCGATGGCCAGGAGATCACTGCCACCGCTGTGCTGGCCCCCTGGCCCCGGCCACCCCCCCGGAGATTCAGTCCTCCCAGGAGGATGCTGCCACCTCCTCCTATGTGGCGCAGGTCACCCCCACGGATAAGGAGAAGGTGGGTCACTCTGGGGTTTCATAGGGGGCTGATTAGGACCAGTTTCCCTTTATTTATTGACAAAACAAAGTGAGGGGGCAGTGACTTCAGGGCCTTGTCCAGCCCTGCCTGCCCCCTGATGGGGGTGGGGAAGCAGCATGGGTACAGGTGGCCTTGGAGGTCCTCGAGTTCCTTGCAGCCCGGGAAGGGAAGAGCTGCCCAACTGAGGGACCCGCAGAGGTGCGGCCCCTCCCTGCCCTCTGTGAGAAGACCCGAAGGGTCAGAGGAGTAGGGAACAGCCTTGGCAGAGGCCGGGGTTGAGCCGTCCCTCCTCTGCTAGCGCTGGCCAGCTGCACCACACGGCCCTCGGAGACAGACCCCTTAGTCTCCAGAACGTTTCCGTCTTCCCCAGGGCTTCTGTCGGCGCCACCCAGAGGGATCTGGCTGTGTGACTGGCGCTCTGTGTAAAGGCGGCTGCAACCCTGTGGTCATGGGCGTGGGTTTCCTGGTTTTCCTTCAGACACTGTCTCCTCTCCCCGCAGGTCACGCTCCCCACGCCGTCGCTCGCCAGCTCGCCGTCGCTCCCGCTCGCCTGGCCGCCGCCGCCACCGCAGCCGCTCCAGCTCCAACTCCTCCCGATAGGCGGGGCCCGGAGCTCCGCCCCTTCGACTCCCTCCCACCGCTCTTGGTTTCCAGAGGGGTCAGAGGGAAGAAATCCCTCCCTCGGGGCAGGCTTCAAGGTGGAGGCAGCAATCAGACGTCTCCCCAGCGGCGGGGTTCCAGCGGCAGGAGTGTTGTGGGTCTGGGGTCGTGCTTGTAAAGATGCTCTCCAGTTTTCTAGCTAGAGCAGTTCCACGTTTCTAGTTCTGAGAGTCAGTTTAGTGGCGGAGCCAGCAGGGGTGAGCAGGGGACTCCAGGTGGGGCGATAGCCCCAGCCTGGGAGCCCATTTTCCCATTCCACACATGACCTGGGGCCGGTCTCGGGGTCCCACAGGAAACGCGTGCTTTTAGGCAACTCTGATTCCTGTTAGCCTGGCCCAGCCTGAGTCCTCTTCTAACCTCTAGGGTCAAATTCCACCCCCACCCCCACCATCTGCCCAGAATGGTTCTTTACACACGTAGCCGTGTGCAAGGACACACACAGAGACCCCCTCTTTGTGAAATTGTCGAGAGCCAGCTCTGCCGGGTCATAAAAGAACCCCACCCCCACCCCAACTCCACTGTGTTGGTATTCTTGGTGGTCTTGCTGGTTACCTTGGCAACGTGTACATTGCTTTTTCAGCTTTTATTGTACAGTCAGTACTATAAATTTTGTTTTGAGTTTNTGAAATTGTCGAGAGCCAGCTCTGCCGGGTCATAAAAGAACCCCACCCCCACCCCAACTCCACTGTGTTGGTATTCTTGGTGGTCTTGCTGGTTACCTTGGCAACGTGTACATTGCTTTTTCAGCTTTTATTGTACAGTCAGTACTATAAATTTTGTTTTGAGTTTTGTAACTGTAGCATTTTAGATGATGTGTTTGTACTTCGTTGTGTAGATTAAAAGAACTGTGTTGAATAAACCTAGGATTAGAGTGCAGTGTCTGCCAGGTTCACTGCCTCCTTCCTTGCCCCCAAAGGCCGCGTCAGTTGTGAGGGAATTAAACACAATTGCCTAAAATAAATGTTTGGTTTCATTTCCAAAGTCATAGCTGCAAAACACTTTAACCAGGAGAACTTTGAAAGTGTTTATGTTAGTTCCCTGGCCAGGATCCTGCCTCCTGCCTTGGAAGCAGTCTTAACCACTGGACAACCAGGGGCGTTATCAACTGTGTGTTCCAGGAGCCTTGAATTCTGCCCGACCAAAAAGGTGGATCTCATTCACTGCTGTCTTAGATGGCCATGGAAAAACTTACCCACCCCCAAAACGAGTTTGTTCCAGAAGGAAGAACGCTTAAGACAATCCCTTGGCCCTTAATGTGTCCAGCGTTTTCAAACAATGCCAGCACAGTGTGTGCTCAGCAGGATCGAGGGCAAAGGGAGCTGTCGCCTCCCCTTCCCCCAGGAGGAGCCCGGGTGAAATGAGCTGCCTCTT
>SJYX01020543.1:17866-32277 GCA_006410675.1 Oreotragus oreotragus | reverse complement strand
GAATAAACCTAGGATTAGAGTGCAGTGTCTGCCAGGTTCACTGCCTCCTTCCTTGCCCCCAAAGGCCGCGTCAGTTGTGAGGGAATTAAACACAATTGCCTAAAATAAATGTTTGGTTTCATTTCCAAAGTCATAGCTGCAAAACACTTTAACCAGGAGAACTTTGAAAGTGTTTATGTTAGTTCCCTGGCCAGGATCCTGCCTCCTGCCTTGGAAGCAGTCTTAACCACTGGACAACCAGGGGCGTTATCAACTGTGTGTTCCAGGAGCCTTGAATTCTGCCCGACCAAAAAGGTGGATCTCATTCACTGCTGTCTTAGATGGCCATGGAAAAACTTACCCACCCCCAAAACGAGTTTGTTCCAGAAGGAAGAACGCTTAAGACAATCCCTTGGCCCTTAATGTGTCCAGCGTTTTCAAACAATGCCAGCACAGTGTGTGCTCAGCAGGATCGAGGGCAAAGGGAGCTGTCGCCTCCCCTTCCCCCAGGAGGAGCCCGGGTGAAATGAGCTGCCTCTTGAGAAGGTGAAAGGTCAGTTCTCTGTCACCAGGCTGTTGTGCCCCAGGCTAAGCTAGCAGCTGCAAATCTGGTCGCCAGCAGGAAGTGGCGCTCCAGTGCCCATGCTCTGCGGGGTGGCCGGAGCCAGGTCCCTGCAGCCCCTGGCCACCGCTGAGCGCAAACCTCTGGCTCCGTGACTTACGTGCAGTCCGATCTACCCAGGCGTCCTGCTCCGCGGAGCCCGAGACTCCGCCCTGGAGGAGTGGCCCGGGCCCCGGGGGGCGGAGCGGACGGCAAGATCACACCGGGCGCTGCCGCTTGCCCATTCTCGGCCAAGATGGCGCTGGCGTCGGGAGTGCGCTTCCCCGCGCGCGCCCTGCTCCGTCAGTGTGCGTGACCGATGCGGGGGGCGCGGGGGGCGCGGGGGGCGCGGGGGGCGCGAGATAACCGATCTCTCGCCGACCTCCGCAGGGGCGCTGCTCTGGGACACGACCCTTGGGTGCACGGAGCCAGTGGCCGGCGGCCGCGGGGACGGCACGCGGCGCTTCGGAAGCCAGCGAGTGCTGGTGGAGCCGGACGCGGCCTCAGGTAAGCGCCCCCGAGCGCGGGCATCCCCGTGGTGGGGCCCGGCTCCATGGGGCCCCCGGCTCCGGACCCAGCCTAGAATCCGGACCCGGGAAAGCGCTCAAATTTCTAAAGATCCCGAGATAAAGCCTGATTTTGAAGTAAGTTTCTGTTGAGTTCAAAGCTAAGGGTCATCACCAGTCGAGTTGTTTCACCACGACCACCACCACCAGCCCCCCGCCCCAGTTCATTATGAAGATAAACATGATTCTGTTTTTAAAGTTTGGGGTATGTGCTCCTTATATAAGCTATTAACTTGGGAAGTGAAAATAATTGGAAGCATCTTGGAATAACATTTTAAACTTTTTGTTAATACTCCCAGGTGGCACAGAACCCAGCAGATATTTTTTAATTACAGCCAGGAGCCACAAGTAAAATCACTCCTACCCACCCCCATCAGAACACCTCTTAAAAGTCTCCAAGGTGGGTAAAAAAAGAAGTAGAAAGAGCACTTTTGAAAGAGAAAGCTGTGCTTTCTCCACCAGAGAGCTCTTCAGAGCTAGGTCCTGAGCGGGCTTGGGGGCAGAGACAGACAGATTCACATTTTAAGACAAGCTGTCTTGTGGCCTCCCACCTCCGAGCCTCCTAAACATTGCCGGCTTATCCTGGTAGGAGGTTGAGTTTGAGGTCAAAGCCAAGCATGGTTCTGTCCTCATTGCCAGACCCAGGTGGCCTTCAGGCATCTTGAGAGTTGGAGGAATTAATGCAGTAAAAGTGCTTTATAAAATGTTTTCATTTAAGTGTCAAAGTGCTATCATGTTGATGTATGGCAGAAATCAACACAATATTATAAAGCAATTATCCCCCTGTTAAAAATAATATTTTTTTAAAAAACTGATTTTGGATTCTGTTCAACATTCAAGAAACATTTATTTTGTACCCACCCCATGCCAGAGGTGTGATTATTTACCTGGTGGTATCCAAGTCCATCTGTTCACCTTTGGCCTCTACCTTTCCCCCAGACTCTTAGATATTGTCTCACTAAACAGCAAAGATCCAGAGTCAGCTTCAGAAACTTAGCTCTGCACCACGTTTGGGGAGCTCACTTGTGAAAGTTCTGATTGATTCTTCTGCGTAGGATGACATTTCTGAAGCCCCTAGGGTCTGCCCTTGGGCCAGGCAGTGGGAACAGATGGCCTCAGCCAGGCCAGTAGCCGCACAGTCCACAGGGGCAGGCCTTTCACTCCCTATTTTCCTGCTGCTGGCAGAATGAATGTATAAACGGAGAGTTTTAAGAACATCCGGCCCCTGATATTCTTACCCTTGATCCTTAAACCAAGTGTGAACCAGAACCTCCCACTGGAGTTCCTCCTCACACATCTAGTTCTTAGAGTTGCTCACTTACAATAAGGCTGTCTGCTCCCATGAGGATGTCAGACTTGGTATCTGGGAGAAAATTGGACTGATATCATCGTGAGCTCTTCATTTGTTTTGAACATTGATTTATTTGGAGTGGAGGCATTGTTTGTGAGGGAAAAAAACGTGTCATGTAGGTTGTCTAAAAGTAAAATCCATTTAAACCCCCCCAAAAAATATCAACAAAAATGTGTATGTGAGTGCTCCCAGCAGCATTACTCTCAATAGCCAAAAGGTGAAACTAACTCAAGTATCCACTGGCCGGTGAATGGATAAGCAGAATGTGCTGTACACAGATCATGGAAAGTTATTTGACCTTGAGAAGGAATGAACCACCGACACCTGCTACTTCGTGGATGAACCTTGAAAACATTCAGTGAAAGCAGGCAGACACAAAGGTCACATATTTTCTATGATTCCGCTTCCGTAAAATGTCCACAGTTGGCAAGTCCTTAGGAACAAGAAGGAGATCAGTGATCAGTGATCCCTGGGTCAGAAAGATCCCTGGAGGAGGGCATGGCAGTATTCTTCCCAGTATCCCATTCCAGTATTCTTGCCTGGAGAATCCTATGGACAGAGGAGCCTGGTGGGCTTTGGTCCGTAGGGTTTCAAAGAGTCGGACACACCTGAAGTGACTTAGTACACACGCACAGGGGCTGGGATGGAAGGAATGTTAACTGCCAATGTGTACAGGGTTCCCTTTATTATAAGATACGTGAATCTCACCTCAATTTAAAAAACCCAACAGCTGTATGTCTTCCCACGGCCTTCCCATAGGTGACTGGGGGCGCCCTTCTTGTGCTGGCACGAGCTTTGTCCTCTTTGTTTTCAAATTAGGGGTAGCCGTGATGAAGTTCAGGAATCCCCCCGTAAACTCCCTCAGCCTGGAGCTGCTGACGGAGCTGGTCATCAGCCTGGAGAAGCTGGAGAACGACAAGACCTTCCGTGGCGTCATCCTAACTTCCGTGAGTGCTCCTCAGCTCCCCACAAGGCCCCAAGCTCAGAAAGCCCTCCCCACACATCACAGGCTGGAGAAAACCCAGGCGGCCCACGTGCAGGTGTGATCGCAGGCCGTCCAGGGGTCAAAGTCCTGAGTGTGACTTGAGGGAGCCAGGATGTGGGCAGCTGGTTCGCCTGCAGGCGGCTGATGCCTCTGTTCCTGGCTGCCTCCCAGGCCCACGCAGTTGTGGGGCCAGGCCCTGGGGCAGGCCTTGGTGCACTATACCCGGGCCTGGATGTAGGTGAGAATGGGTTCCTTTGGGCAGGGGTGACCTTGAAACCACACGACTTCACACAGTCTGGACCCTGTGCGGACTTGATTTTCAGCAGCTTCCTGGCACCCAGACTGGCCCCCAAGACTGTGCTTGTTCCAAGAGCAGTGGTCCCCATCCCTCTACAGGCAGGTCCTAGAGCCGAAGTCTCAGAGAGCAGGCTTTTTCCTTCTGAATCCTCCTTGGACCGAACAGTCTTAGTTGCAGGTTTACGTCAGTAGGCAGACAACAGCGCACCAGACAAAATGCAGCATAAATCATATGCCTGACAAAGGCTATGAGAAAATGAAAACCTCCTGGCAGAAGACTTTTTATGCCTTGCAGGATCCAAGAGAACGAGCTAGAGAGCCAGTTTTCATTTCCTTGCCCACACTGAATGGCAAGGATTAGTAGATAATTATCTGTGGAAGTCAAATGGCTTGTTGACAGATTTTCTTGGCGTTGGTTTCTACCTGGAAGGAGGTGTTAACTTCATATGTGACAAAAAGTATTGGCAGTTGCACAAACCACTCCTTTTCTGCTCAACATTCAGAAAACTAAGATCATGGTATCCAGTCCCATCACTCATGGCAAATAGATGGGGGGAAAATGGAAACAGTGAGAGACTTTATTTTGGAAGGCTCCAAAATCACTGCAGATGGTGACTGCAGCCATGAAATTAAAAGACACCTGCTCCTTGGAAGAAAAGCTATGACCAACCTAGACAGCATATTAAAAAGCACAGATATCACTTTGCCAACAAAAGTCCGTCCGGTCAAAGCTACAATTCTTCCAGTAGTTGTGTATGGATGTGAGAGCTGGACCATAAAGAAAGCTGAGCGTCGAAGAATTGCTGCTTTTGAACTGTGGTGTTGGAGAAGACTCTTGAGAGTCCCTTGGACTGCAAGGAGATCAAACCAGTCAATACTAAAGGAAATAAGTCCTGATTATTCATTGGAAGGATTGATGCTGAAGCTGAAACTCCAATACTTTGGCCACCTCATGTGAAGAGTTGACTCATTGGAAAAGACCTTGATGCTGGGAGGGATTGGGGGCAGGAGAAGGGGATGACAGAGGATGAGATGGCTGGATGGCATCACTGACTCGATGCACGTGAATTTGGGTGAACTCTGGGAGTTGGTGATGGACAGGGAAGACTGGTGTGCTGCAATTCATGAGGTTGCAAAGACTCGGACATGACTGAGTGACTGAACTGAATCAACCCTTATCAGGTACAATCTTGGCCTCATTTAGGGTTTTGCTTCTATGAGATGTAAATCTCAGCCCCAAGTCCTCTTTCTAAAAAAGTACGATAAAGTCTCCTTTCTTTCCAGATAGCTGCATGGGCATGTAAAAGAAAGAAGGCGTATTTTGAGTTTGTACATATGTTTATAATTCTTCCCTCACAATTTTTCTCCATCCCCCCAACTTATATAAAGGCCAGGCAGTGTTAGAGTACAGTTTAAGTTTTTCCCTTTTCAGCCCATCTGTTTTTTTAGATTTCCAGTTTTTAAGGATACAGTCCAGAGGTGTTTCTTCTGGCTTAGAAGAGGATCCTCCCATGTTGAAAAACCTTTGGCCGAGAGCGCTCCTAGAAATGAAGTCCCGGGTCCCAGAGGCATTTCACCAGGAGGCTTTTGTCAGAAGGGGTTCGAGGGTCCTCCAAATGCCTTCTCACCTTCTGGGGTTTTGAGTGTCCTCTGCTCTCCTGTCGATTCCTAGCCAGCCATCTCTGGTCATCGGTCCCTCGCGCGAGGGGTTCCCCAGAGGGGCCCTCCCAGCCAGTGCCAGTGTGCCGCCAGGCCTCTCCAGAGGGGGATCTGCTGTTTCTGACATTCATGCCTTATGATGTGTGTAACAGTGTCCCTGATGTGGGGGTGACCTGCTTGAGATTGTGCATGTGAAAAGGCAGAGGAACCAGAGACCAAATTGCCAACATCCGCTGGATCATGGAAAAAACAAGAGAGTTCTAGAAAAACATCTATTTCTGCTTTATTGACTATGCCAAAGCCTTTGACTGTGTGGATCACAATAAGCTGTGGAAAATTCTGAAAGAGATGGGAATACCAGACCACCTGACCTGCCTCTTGAGAAACCTATATGCAGGTCAGGAAGCAACAGTTAGAACTGGACATGGAACAGACTGGTTCCAAATAGGAAAAGGAGTACATCAAGGCTGTATATTGTCACCCTGCTTATTTAACTTATATGCAGAGTACATCATGAGAAATGCTGGACTGGAAGAAACACAAGCTGGAATCAAGATTGCCGGGAGAAATATCAATGACCTCAGATATGAAAATGATACCACCCTTACGGCAGAAAGTGAAGAGGAGAGTGAGAAAGTTGGCTTAAAGCTCAACATTCAGAAAACGAAGATCATGGCATCTGATCCCATCACTTCATGGGAAATAGATGGGGAAACAGTGGGAACAGTGTCAGACTTTATTTTGGGGGGGCTCCAAATTCACTGCAAATGGTGGTTGCAGCCATGAAATTAAAAGATGCTTACTCCTTGGAAGGAAAGTTATGACCAACCTAGATAGCATATTGAAAAGCAGAGGCATTACTTTGCCAACAAAGGTCCGTCTAGTCAAGGCTATGGTTTTTCCAGTGATCATGTATAGATGTGAGAGTTGGACTGTGAAGCAAGCTGAGCGCCGAAGAACTGATGCTTTTGAACTGTGGTGTTCTTGAGAGTCCCTTGGACTGCAAGGAGATGCAACCAGTCCATTCTAAAGGAGATCAGTCTTGGGTGTTCATTGGAAGGACTGATGCTAAAGCTGAAACTCCAATACTTTGGCCACCTCATGTGAAGAATTGACTCATTGGAAAAGACTCTGATGCTGGGAGGGATTGGGGGCAGGAGGAGAAGGGGATGACAGGGATGAGATGGCTGGATGGCAGCACAGACTTGATGGACATGAGTTTGAGTGAACTCTGGGAGTTGGTGATGGACAGGGAGGCCTGGCGTGCTGTGATTCATGGGGTTGCAAAGACTCGCATATGACTGAGCGACTGAACTGAACTGAACTGAAAGCCTAGGAAGTGGGCTGCTTGAAAGTGGCCAGCCCAGTAGATAGTCACAGTGTCTGGGCTGCTGGGGCCTGGAGGGAAGGAGATCCTAGAGGAACTGGAGCTGGGCACAGTGGGAAATGTCACGGGGCCAGGACCTGAGGGCCTCAAGCTGGGAATGTTCCCACGGGGTTTTTGGACATAGAGTGAGGGGAGAGACTGGACAGCGGAAGCACCCCAAGCCCCCTACCCATCTGTTATGGTGGTCGCCATAAAACTGGGGAGAGCCCGATGGTCACATCTGAGACCAGCAACAGTGAGTTTGGACAATGTTTCCCATGGAATTTAACACACCCGGTGAACCCAGTTAGCTTTGGATCTCTCTTTGGGGACGTCAGTTTCAAAGTTACCTGGACGTCAAAAGAACTGTAATTTCAATTTGATATTTGGAAAGTCCACCCAAAATCTCACAATGTTTTAGATAGAATAGATAGAATCGTAGGTTGATAGAATCGAGGTCACTGTGAAACAATTATTTCTTGATCTAAGGTGGAAAACAAAAAGATTTCAAAGGTCATTACAGATCACTTAAAGGCACAGAAACTCACACAATCCGATGTCAAACGCTACATGCCAGGAAAACTTTGTTCTCTTATGAGAGACAGAAACCAAATCACGTCTTACATCAGCCTGCTCTGAATAAAACCCATTTACCCAATTAAATTGATTTCAACCTTGGAAAAGTCCTGACCACATAAAAACTCTGTTCTCCATGTTTCTCTTCCAGAGACCTTCTGCAGCTTTCATTAGCCATGCTTTGTCCCTTGCTCTTTCCATTGAGAAATAACCAGCTTTAGGACAGAATCATTCTTTTTCCTTTAACAAACAAAACGTATTTCTGCTCCTCATGCACCCTTCTGAAAACACACACCCAACTTTCCTTAAGCCGCCATGAAGGGCCTTCTGCACTGGCAGAGACCATCTCAAGGTAGCACCAAACGGCTTCTTTTCTCTTTCACAAGAAGACAAAAGTAGGTCAGCTTACACCTGTTTAGCCAGCAGTGTTGTCATTGTTTTCATCTTACTTGAAATGGTCCTTGAACCCAATGAATTCCTTTCATTTTACTTAGTTTTAGTTTTTAAGTTACCAACATTAGGAGGGACTGCTTTAGATGGATGCTTTCAACACAAAACTATTCCTTTAGAGTTTACCAAAAAGCTCTAACCCCACTTACAGTTACTTAAAAATGTAATCATGTCGGGTTTTTTCCCTGGTGACAAATTTTATAACAGGAACAGTAGGCACTTCCTTTCAGTAACCCTAGGTACAATGAAAGTGTTATACTTAATGTGGGTG
Source organism: Oreotragus oreotragus (assembly GCA_006410675.1). Lineage (NCBI taxonomy): Eukaryota > Metazoa > Chordata > Mammalia > Artiodactyla > Bovidae > Oreotragus > Oreotragus oreotragus. The sequence continues at coordinate 24,176 of SJYX01020543.1, read as the reverse complement.
ACTCTAAAGTACAGGTCTGTGTTAATTAAACCCACTGGCTTAAGCCAGCACGAATACCAGGTATTAATTAAATATTGACTATTTTCCCAGATCACAGGAGCCCAAAATGTATTCTGATGAGCCTCTTCTATGTTTCTGAGAATATATAAGGGCTCAGTTGCCTTTAAGCTAATTGAAGATAGCCCATTTACAAGTTAATTTTTACATAAAGACAGAGCCAGAGGCCTCATAGTTTTCCCACTTGAATTTAAAATGCCCTCCCCCCATGCTTTTTTCCTTCATTCTGAGGAACTACAGATGAATCAGGTAGTTCCTGAGCATGCAGTCAGAGCAGTTCCATTGCAGAGGCAGAGGAGGGAGAAACGAAAGCTCCTTTCTTTCTGTTCTTTAAAATCCCACCAAGTAACCCAAGGTTGGAGTCTCAAGCAGTGTTTGAGATATACAATACAAAGGCTGCTTTTGTATTTCAAGGCTTAAGTCCTCCACCGTGCCCACATCAGCAGGGCAGCTGGACAGACTGAACGACCTAAGACGAAGATAGCAGTGACAAAAACTTGTAGACACGGGCAAGTTTTCCAGATAAAAAAGGATGGGAGTGCAGGTATGAGGATCAAGGGAGAGGTAAAACGGGAGGGACAGAAGACTGAAAAAGAGAGAACAGGAAAGTAAAGGTGAGTCAGCGCCGGGACAGTGGGCCTTCCAGCCACTGCCCGACGTGAGGACTGAGCCTGTCACTCTTGTGACTATCTNAGGAAGCAACAGTTAGAACTGGACATGGAACAGACTGGTTCCAAATAGGAAAAGGAGTACATCAAGGCTGTATATTGTCACCCTGCTTATTTAACTTATATGCAGAGTACATCATGAGAAATGCTGGACTGGAAGAAACACAAGCTGGAATCAAGATTGCCGGGAGAAATATCAATGACCTCAGATATGAAAATGATACCACCCTTACGGCAGAAAGTGAAGAGGAGAGTGAGAAAGTTGGCTTAAAGCTCAACATTCAGAAAACGAAGATCATGGCATCTGATCCCATCACTTCATGGGAAATAGATGGGGAAACAGTGGGAACAGTGTCAGACTTTATTTTGGGGGGGCTCCAAATTCACTGCAAATGGTGGTTGCAGCCATGAAATTAAAAGATGCTTACTCCTTGGAAGGAAAGTTATGACCAACCTAGATAGCATATTGAAAAGCAGAGGCATTACTTTGCCAACAAAGGTCCGTCTAGTCAAGGCTATGGTTTTTCCAGTGATCATGTATAGATGTGAGAGTTGGACTGTGAAGCAAGCTGAGCGCCGAAGAACTGATGCTTTTGAACTGTGGTGTTCTTGAGAGTCCCTTGGACTGCAAGGAGATGCAACCAGTCCATTCTAAAGGAGATCAGTCTTGGGTGTTCATTGGAAGGACTGATGCTAAAGCTGAAACTCCAATACTTTGGCCACCTCATGTGAAGAATTGACTCATTGGAAAAGACTCTGATGCTGGGAGGGATTGGGGGCAGGAGGAGAAGGGGATGACAGGGATGAGATGGCTGGATGGCAGCACAGACTTGATGGACATGAGTTTGAGTGAACTCTGGGAGTTGGTGATGGACAGGGAGGCCTGGCGTGCTGTGATTCATGGGGTTGCAAAGACTCGCATATGACTGAGCGACTGAACTGAACTGAACTGAAAGCCTAGGAAGTGGGCTGCTTGAAAGTGGCCAGCCCAGTAGATAGTCACAGTGTCTGGGCTGCTGGGGCCTGGAGGGAAGGAGATCCTAGAGGAACTGGAGCTGGGCACAGTGGGAAATGTCACGGGGCCAGGACCTGAGGGCCTCAAGCTGGGAATGTTCCCACGGGGTTTTTGGACATAGAGTGAGGGGAGAGACTGGACAGCGGAAGCACCCCAAGCCCCCTACCCATCTGTTATGGTGGTCGCCATAAAACTGGGGAGAGCCCGATGGTCACATCTGAGACCAGCAACAGTGAGTTTGGACAATGTTTCCCATGGAATTTAACACACCCGGTGAACCCAGTTAGCTTTGGATCTCTCTTTGGGGACGTCAGTTTCAAAGTTACCTGGACGTCAAAAGAACTGTAATTTCAATTTGATATTTGGAAAGTCCACCCAAAATCTCACAATGTTTTAGATAGAATAGATAGAATCGTAGGTTGATAGAATCGAGGTCACTGTGAAACAATTATTTCTTGATCTAAGGTGGAAAACAAAAAGATTTCAAAGGTCATTACAGATCACTTAAAGGCACAGAAACTCACACAATCCGATGTCAAACGCTACATGCCAGGAAAACTTTGTTCTCTTATGAGAGACAGAAACCAAATCACGTCTTACATCAGCCTGCTCTGAATAAAACCCATTTACCCAATTAAATTGATTTCAACCTTGGAAAAGTCCTGACCACATAAAAACTCTGTTCTCCATGTTTCTCTTCCAGAGACCTTCTGCAGCTTTCATTAGCCATGCTTTGTCCCTTGCTCTTTCCATTGAGAAATAACCAGCTTTAGGACAGAATCATTCTTTTTCCTTTAACAAACAAAACGTATTTCTGCTCCTCATGCACCCTTCTGAAAACACACACCCAACTTTCCTTAAGCCGCCATGAAGGGCCTTCTGCACTGGCAGAGACCATCTCAAGGTAGCACCAAACAGCTTCTTTTCTCTTTCACAAGAAGACAAAAGTAGGTCAGCTTACACCTGTTTAGCCAGCAGTGTTGTCATTGTTTTCATCTTACTTGAAATGGTCCTTGAACCCAATGAATTCCTTTCATTTTACTTAGTTTTAGTTTTTAAGTTACCAACATTAGGAGGGACTGCTTTAGATGGATGCTTTCAACACAAAACTATTCCTTTAGAGTTTACCAAAAAGCTCTGACCCCACTTACAGTTACTTAAAAATGTAATCATGTCGGGTTTTTTCCCTGGTGACAAATTTTATAACAGGAACAGTAGGCACTTCCTTTCAGTAACCCTAGGTACAATGAAAGTGTTATACTTAATGTGGGTGACTCTAAAGTACAGGTCTGTGTTAATTAAACCCACTGGCTTAAGCCAGCACGAATACCAGGTATTAATTAAATATTGACTATTTTCCCAGATCACAGGAGCCCAAAATGTATTCTGATGAGCCTCTTCTATGTTTCTGAGAATATATAAGGGCTCAGTTGCCTTTAAGCTAATTGAAGATAGCCCATTTACAAGTTAATTTTTACATAAAGACAGAGCCAGAGGCCTCATAGTTTTCCCACTTGAATTTAAAATGCCCTCCCCCCATGCTTTTTTCCTTCATTCTGAGGAACTACAGATGAATCAGGTAGTTCCTGAGCATGCAGTCAGAGCAGTTCCATTGCAGAGGCAGAGGAGGGAGAAACGAAAGCTCCTTTCTTTCTGTTCTTTAAAATCCCACCAAGTAACCCAAGGTTGGAGTCTCAAGCAGTGTTTGAGATATACAATACAAAGGCTGCTTTTGTATTTCAAGGCTTAAGTCCTCCACCGTGCCCACATCAGCAGGGCAGCTGGACAGACTGAACGACCTAAGATGAAGATAGCAATGACAAAAACTTGTAGACACGGGCAAGTTTTCCAGATAAAAAAGGATGGGAGTGCAGGTATGAGGATCAAGGGAGAGGTAAAACGGGAGGGACAGAAGACTGAAAAAGAGAGAACAGGAAAGTAAAGGTGAGTCAGCGCCGGGACAGTGGGCCTTCCAGCCACTGCCCGACGTGAGGACTGAGCCTGTCACTCTTGTGACTATCTGGGCAGGGATGGCCCGCTGGGCCAGGGTCTGCAAGGGTGAGGCTAGCCTCTGCGGCCTCTGCTGGCTGCAGGTCGAGGTGCACTGCCAGGCGAGAGGAGTGAGGCTGTGGCCGCCCGGCATGCCCTCTCGAAAGGAGAGGACAGAGAGGAAAAGCAGAGAGGCAGCAGGAGAGGGGAGGACGAGGAGGCGGAGACAGTGTTGCCTAGATGAGGGACCTGAGCCCCGGGGCCAGGAAGACAGGGCTCAGGTGGCTACCTGCCGCCCACCGGGAAGCTGCATTCAGGGGCCCCAGAGGTGCCCAGAGCCCCTCCGCAGAAAGGGATGAGCCACACAATGGGGGCCATAAGTCGGATACCAACCAGGGTTCTTGGCCTTGCTCAACCAATAGAAATTGACTAGAGGCCCGATAAGAAATTCAGGCAAGGCTTTATTAGGGCCCCTGCTACAGCAGGGTCAGGAGAGGGAGCGAGAACAGACAGCAGGTTCCCTTGCTCGCTCGCTCCAGACCTCGACCCGCTGCAGAAGAATCACTGAGGTCAGAATCACTGAGCTCGGAAGTCGCAGAAACAGGCCAGCCCCCATGCCTTCTGTCTGGCAGAAGTCGCCCCGGCTTGCATCAATGCAGTTCCTTCGCTCGCATCCAGAGTAGAATTCTTTGCCTTTGCTTCCCTGCAGTGCCAGGACCATGGGCTGCACCGTTGGCCCGTCCACTTTGGTGCTGAGAATGTGTGTTGAATTTGGGGGGCAACGGGGAGAAGGAGCCAGGGGCTCGTGGTGGGAAGAGGTTAAGGAGGAAGGCTGGAAAGCTAGACGGCCGTCCTGCCACATCCTCGGAGCAGGGCGGCTCACCACCACCACCCAAGATTCTGGCAGGTGACGGCCCAGCTTCCCATCCCCAGGGGTGCTTTGTAGACGCAAGAGTGGCACGCATTCCACGCAAACAAGGCCAGCCTGCAGGTGCCGTGCACACACGGGCACCGTGTGTATGAGAGGCTCGAGGCGCGTTTACACCTGCCCTGTGTTTGGCTGCAGTCAGTTTGTATGAGGATGTAGGGGATGTCGAGTGTGGTCGCCCCTCCACATGGACACTGAGGGGCAGGGGGGCTGTTGTCTGCAGCGGCCATTGGCGACCATAGCCAGCTCTGTTTAGGGATCAGCAGCCTCGGGCGCCGAACATGCTCCAGCGAGGGCTTGCAGGAAACCCAGGCTCAGGGTCCCCCTGTGACAGCCGGAGGACCCCTCCTGCCCTGGCCTACATTCTTCACTGAGTGCCCAGAACCTGGTATCCACACTGGGAGCACTGGTCCCCTTCTGTCTTGGTCTGCACCCCCACCCCAGCCTTCAGTCTCATGAGTGATGCCCCGTGGCGGAGGGGAGGGGTGTCTTGACCTCTCGCCGGTCCCTCCTCTGGCGGGTCTGTGGTTTGCTGGCCCTTTGGGGTTAGCCGGAACGCTTGTCCTCTCTGATGTCAGGAGCCTCCCCGACCTCTGACTCCTTTGCCTGGGCCGCGCGCATGGGTACACAGGGTCCGCATTTTATGTCCCAGGGGAGCACCTGGCCCTGCCACCTGCCTGTCCTGTTTGAAGCCGGAAGGGGAAGAATATGGCAGGATGCGGAGGGGACAGGCCAGGGGGTCCCAGCTGAGTCCCCGGAGCCCCCAGCTCAGGGCATCTGGGGGCGGCATCCTGCTGCTGAGCGTGACCTCAGCTCCTCTGGTCCTCGAGTGCCTATACACCTCCTGGGCCCCCGGGGTGGACTCCGACGGTGCCCCCGCCCCCCCAGGACTGCCCCAGGGTCTTCTCTGCTGGCCTGGACCTGATGGAGATGTGCGGGAGGAACCCAGCTCACTACACCGAGTACTGGAAGGCCGTGCAGGAGATGTGGCTGCGGACGTACCTGTCCAGCCTGGTGCTGGTTGCCGCCATCAACGTGCGTGTTCCTCCTGGGGGGCCACCTGGGTTGCTGACTGTGGGCCGGCCCTTGGGGTGGGTGGACGTGGTCCTCCCTTAGAAAGCCCTCAGGGAGGAAGGGGGCAGTCAGGGAGGCCTGCAGAGGTCATCAGCTTGCTGTTACAGACCAAGTGAGAAGAGGGGTCACGTGGTGGTGGTGAGTGTGGGGACAGGAGCCAGGGCCCATGGTCACCTCTGGGGAGCATCGCTTTGGCCTAACCTAAGGCAAGGGTTGGGTGGAGGCCAGGGGCCTGAGCTGGCTGGAGAGGAGGGGCTGGGCGGCCGGCCACCTCCTCATGGACAGTGGGTGTGAGAGATGACAGTGGTGGCCCCGGGCCATCTGGGGCAGGAGTGAGATGACAGCCTAGGCCCGATGTACATTTGGTGTCTGAGGGATTGGACAAGAGCAGAGAGAAGCCGCTCGCAGCCCCAACGTGAGCCTGAGGGGAGAGTGGTGTGCGGGCTGATGGGTGAGCAAGTCCTGCTGCGCACACCCCCAGACGGGGTTGGTGCAGCATGGGGAGGGGGAGGGAAGGGGGCTGGAGGCACCCAGGAGCTCACCACCGCTGGGAGCATGCGGGGGCGGGGGGGGGGGGGG
>SJYX01020542.1:193988-207628 GCA_006410675.1 Oreotragus oreotragus | reverse complement strand
CCATGGACTATAGTCTGCCAGGCTTCTCTGTCCATAGGATTCTCCAGGCAAGAATGTTAGAGTGGGTTGCAATTCCCTTCTCCAGGGGATCTTTCCAATCCAGGGATTGAACCCACATTCCCTTCATCTCCTGCACTGCAGGCAGATTCTTTATCATCTGAGCCACTGGGGAAGCCCACATACCTCATGGCCAAAAAGATAAAACAAAACATAAAACAGAAGCAGTATTGTAATAACAAATTCAATACAGACTTTAAAAATGGTCCACATAAAAAAATGAATCATTTAAAAAAAGAGCATTGTTAAACAGTTGACTCATTGGAAAAGACTCTGATGCTGGGAGGGATTGGGGGCAGGAGGATAAGGGGATGACCGAGGATGAGATGGCTGGATGGCATTACGGACTTGATGGACGTGAATCTGAGTGAACTCCGAGAGATAGTGATGAACAGGGAGGCCTGGCGTGCTGCGATTCATGGGGTTGCAAAGAGTTGGACATGACTGAACGACTGAACTGAACTGAACTGAACAGATAACCAACAGCAATCAACTGAATTGATATAAATGCCCTAAGGCAACAATTTGTCAACACAGTGTTTGTCATGATTCCTAGAAGGAGGAAAGAAGCCTCAGTATTTTTCTAGGAAGTGCTTTTGCTTCTCTCCAGGAAATCTTGATACCCACAGGGAAATGGGGAAAAAAACTTGCTTATAGAGGATCCTCTTTTCCCCGTACTCAACATTATGAGTGTTGACAGAAAACTGAGTTGCACTGTTCTCTTTTATGTCACTTACAACAGTCTGGGTTCTTTATGATATCTAATATCCTACATTTTGAAGACAAGGATTAGTCAGAGGGAAGGCAGTAGCTTTAGAAACTGCACTTTTAAAAAAATGTATTTAAATGCATCTTTGAGAGGAACTGGGAGATGTAGGTTTGATCCCTAGGTTGGAAAGATCCTCTGGAGGAGGAAATGGCAACCTATTCCAGTATTCTTGCCTGGAAGTCCTATTGACAGAGGTGCCTAGCAGGCTACAGTCCATGGGATCACAAAGAATTGGACACGATTGAAGCGACAGAGCATGAACATAAATATCCTACATACATGAGAAAACAATGGGAATGAGCTTTGTGCCTGGTGGCAAGGATCCATTTCTTCCAGCAGTGGAGAACTGTTGTATAAAATACAAGGTATGAGCAGATAGTATGACATTTTATTTGCATTTTCAGAAAACATGCTAGGGAGTTTATATAAATAAATAAATAGCCTCTCATTTTCAGTGTTCAATTTATAATAAAATACAATTGTAGGAAATCTTATTTTTTTCCCTGGATTTTCTGTTTCGGTTTGCAGCTCCCTGACAAGCTTATTATGACAATATAGATCTGGAGATTTGCCGACATTTTCATGAAAAAATACAAGCCTTAATGATACATTTTATGGTGTGTGATTATAGATGCTCATCCTTGAGGGTGGATAATGCTCTGAATCATCATTGTTTTGGCATCACGATATGATTTCTATTAGATGTTATACCTACTATTTTGTCACCTCTAAGACGCAACTTTTATAATGGGATTCTTTCAAACATTTACCAACTATACGTTATTATCTCTGGAGGAATGAATATTTATATAATTGGGAACTCTGAAAAGTTGATGTAGGGATTTATGATTCAGATAAAATTGCCTTCTGCAACATGAATTTTTGAGAGACTGGAAAATTTCTTACATCCCAAAAAGATTCAGAACTTATGAAGTGCATCAAGATATATTCATTTTTATACTGAGGCTTTATTGCATTTTTCATTTAACAGATTTGTGCTCCTTTGATCTCTAATCCCCAAAGACTCAACCCAGCACACTACCACTTCAAACTGAAACATGTGTATTTTCATGCTCAATGAAATGCAACTTTTAAACACCAAACACTATTTTACAAAATGTCTCATGTTAACTTAAAAGATTTTCATACCAGAGACCTTAAAAATCATTTCTGTATTTCAAACAACTTTATTGCTTCATATTTCTTTTTACCATGCTTATAATTCCACCATTTGTCTTAAACTATAATTATAGTTCAGGATACACTACTAGAAAAATAGATGAGTTTAACTTTTAATTGCTATAATTTATTCATCACTGTACTTTCTGCCATTCATTCACCTGATATTATTTATGACCCAGATCATATTGCTGAGTTCAAAACAAATCTAAGTATAAACCAGAAATTCCATACAGAAGCAATTCTGTCAATCATGATATCCTCTCATCTTTTCTTCCAGCAAAGACAGATATTGATGGAGCTCATTTCATGTGTGAGGTATTACTTTAAATACAGTATAGAATTTAGAAGGAAAGAAATATAATACTTGATATCAAGAAAGTTTCAAAAAGAAAATTGCCTTAAGAGAAAGGCATATTTAAATTTCCCCTGAGTGCATGCATGCTAAATTGCTTCACTCATGTCCAACTCTTTGTGACCCTGTGGACTGTAGCCTGCCAGGATCCTCTGTCCATGGGATTCTCTGACCCAAGGATCAAACCCATGTCTCTTAGCTCTCCTGCATTGGCAGATGGGTTCTTTATCACTAGTGCCACCTGAGAAGCCCTGGTGACTCAGTTAAAACTGCGAAAGGAAATCAGAGGTGAGAGGATTTCTGTGGAATGGAAGTCTATTGCTAAATAAGTCTGATGTTGAATTTTATCTTGTCTGTGGTTTCAGACCCCAAAATATAGACTTCTTGAGGGACCAAGAACTCTACTTTTGAGCTTTTGATCTTTTACCTGCAATGGCTTGTAAAACTATAAAAATTGTTAGCCATGTCATTATGGAAAGTGTAAATGAAGTGAAAGTCGCTCAATCATGTCTGATCCTTTGTGACCCCATGGACTATACAGTTCATGGAATTCTCCAGGCCAGAATAATGGCATGGGTAACTATTCCCTTCTCCAAGGGATCTTCCCAACCCAGGAATCAAACCAGATATCCTGCATTTCAGGTGGATTCTTTATCAGCTGAGCCACCAGGAAAGTGCAAGAATACTGGAATGGTTAGCCTGTCCCTTCTTCATCAGATCTTCCCAACTCAGGAATCTGAACTGGGATCTCCTGCATTGCAGGCAGATTCTTGACCAGCTGAGCCACCAGGGAAGCCCTGTCATTATGAGAAAATACATAAATTCCTTGGTCCTAGAACATCTTATACAAAAGGCTATATATGGTAATGAGGAATACAGGTAGATTTAGTTATAGAAAGCTCCAAAAATGGTGAAAATGAAGCATGAGCAATCACTTTCATACTTCTCTATTTCCACTGATGGTAAGTCCTCTCTTTGTCACCAAACTCATCACTCTGTAAATGCTTTCTAAATGTTGAGACTGAAGCATCCTTAGATGCTATGTATGTATGCAATTTTCCAGAGTTTGCAGTTATTCAGGAGAGGTGCCTTGAAGATGTCATTTGAAGTGAACTGAAGTGAAGTGAAGGCTGAGGAACTGTATTCAGTCTTCTATAGGTTCCACCTCTCGAGGCTTCTACCACAGATGCTCTGTTTTTATCTGATTTTTCAAATATACTGGGCTTTTGTATAATTCAGGGGCTTTAAGGTTTATTATTTATTATATTGTAGTATATTTGGTTTACAATGATGTGTTTCAGGTGTACAGTAAAGTGATTTAGTTTTATATATACACATCTTTGGGCTTCCCAGGTGGCACTAGAGGTAAAGAACCCAACTGCCATGCAGGAGACATGAGACATGGATGCAATCCCTAGGTCAAGTAGATCCCCTGGAAATGGGCATGGCAAGCCACTCCAGGATTCTTGCCTGGGGAATCCCATGAACAGAGGAGAGTGTAGTGTAACATAGAGTTGGACACGACTGAAGCTACTTGGCGTGAACACACGCAAACATGCCTATTCTTTTTCAGATTCTTTTCTGATATAAGTTATTACTGAGTATTGAGTAGAGCTCCATGTACTAATTAGTATGTCTTTGTTGATTATCTATATCTATTTTTTATTATAATGCTGTTTTTAACAAAAAAATTTTGAAAAAAAGTTTTGTAGCTATTCAGTTCAGTTCAGTCGCTCAGTCATGTCCAACTCTTTGCGACCCCATGAATCGCAGCATGCCAGGCCTCCCTGTCCCTCACCAACTCCCGGAGTTCACTCAGACTCACGTCCATCGAGTCAGTGATGCCATCCAGCCATCTCATCCTCTGTTGTCCCTTTCTCCTCCTGCCCCTGCCCAATCCCTCCCAGCATCAGTCTTTTCCAATGAATCAACTCTTCACATGAGGTGGCCAAAGTACTGGAGTTTCAGCTTCAGCATCAGTCCTTCCAATGAACACCCAAGACTGATCTCCTTTAGGATGGACTAGTTGGATCTCCTTGCAGTCCAAAGGACTCTCAAGAGTCTTCTCCAACACCACAGTTCAAAAGCATCAATTCTTTGGCACTCAGCTTTCTTCACAGTCCAACTCTCACATCCATACATGACCACTGGAAAAACCATAGGCTTGACTAGACGGACCTTTGTTGGCAATAATCTATTCCAATTCTCTCTTAAAAATGAGAAATGTGGAAATGCCAGTGATTAAAGAGTTCACAGAGCATAGCCAAGGATTTCAAAAAAAATTAGAAAGAACATTTAAGTTTCACAGTAGAAAATTAATATAATAATTTAAAAATTAAATTAATAATTACAATTATTTTGCTTAGTCCCTCAGGCTTTTCTTTTCTTTTTTTTTTTCCTCCTGAATCTAGACCACCATCAAAAGAAGGATAGAAAGTGTCTTCTTGCTTTGAAGCTCAACATTTATTCTTAAAAATAACTACATATTTATTATAAGACTCCAAGAAGGGCCAATGTTACAAGACCCAAAGAAAGCAAGTAAATTGCAAGAATCAGCTATTTAGATATTGAATAAGCCAATGTTTTTAGAAAACACATCCATAAAATACTCTCAAACCAGATATTGCTTAATTACATATTATTAAATGTTCTGATAAGATTTACAGCCTGAGGGGGGAAAAAACATAAAGTTGCTTTAAAACTTTGTATCTTACATCTTACAGAGTTTTGCTTATTAGTAATTGGAATGTTCAGAATAGTTAAATATNCCATGAAGTGATGGGACCAGATGCCATGATCTTCGTTTTCTGAATGTTGAACTTTAAGACAACTTTTTCACTCTCCTCTTTCACTTTCATCAAGAGGCTCTTTAATTCTTCTTCACTTTCTGCCATAGTATCATCTGCATATCTGAGGTTATTGATATTTCTCGAGCTATTTCAAATCTTAAAAGATGATGCTATGAAAGTGCTGCACTCAATATGCCAGCAAATTTGTAAAACTCACCAGTGGCCACAGGATTGGAAAAGGTCAATTTTTATTCCAATCCCAAAGAAAGACAATGCCAAAGAATGCTCAGGCTACTGCACAATGGCACTCATCTCACACACTAGTAAAGTAATGCTCAAAATTCTCCAAGCCAGGCTTCAGCAATATGTGAACCGTGAACTTCCAGATGTTCAAGTTAGTTTTAGAAAAGGCAAAGGAACCAGAGATCAAATTGCCAACATTCTCTGGACCATGGAAAAAGCAAGAGAGTTCCAGGAAAACATCTATTTCTGCTTTATTGACTATGCCAAAGTCTTTGACTGTGTGGATCACAAGAAACTGTGGAAAATTCTGAAAGAGATGGGAATACCAGACCACCTGACCTGCCTCTTGAGAAACCAGTATGCAGGTCAGGAAGCAACAGTTAGAACTGAACATGGAACAACAGACTGGTTCCAAATAGGAAAAGGAGTACGTCAAGGCTGTATATTGTCACCCTGCTTATTTAACTTCTATGCAGAGTACATCATGAGAAATGCTGGGGTGTTAGAAGCACAAGCTAGAATCAAGATCGCCGGGAGAAATATCAATAGTTTAGCATAACAAGCCCAAAATTTGCTCCATGCTAAGTGGTCCAGATAGCTCTTAAGAGAATTTAGAACGTTAATGTTTTCCACAATGTGCCATTTTCAAGATGAAGTCCCCAAACTAATTTAGAGAAAAAAATCAACCATATAGTAGACTATTACAGAATTATATAAATATTAGTAATAGCTAGTGATTAAAAATCAGTTTGATTTATACAGCTGAAACACTATTCAAGAAAATGCAAATGCAAGTCTTTTAGTCAGGACAATTATAATTTCATGGCAACTGATAGAATTGGTTAAATCAGGCCTGTTTCACCACTAATCACTAGTAATCACTTTGTTTGTAAAGGCAGAAATGAGATGGATGGTACCCTCAGAAGTGTGGTGTGCCAACCAACATCAGCATTACCTAGGAATTTGTTCAGTTCAGTTCAGTTCAGTCGCTCAGTTGTGTCCGACTCTTTGCGACCCCATAAATCGCAGCACGCCAGGCCTCCCTGTCCATCACCATCTCCCGGAGTTCACTCAGACTCACGTCCATCGAGTCCGTGATGCCATCCAGCCATCTCATCCTCGGTCGTCCCCTTCTCCTCCTGCCCCCAGTCCCTCCCAGCATCAGAGTCTTTTCCAACGAGTCAGCTCTTCTCATGAGGTGGCCAAAGTACTGGAGTTTCAGCTTTAGCATCATTCCTTCCAAAGAAATCCCAGGGTTGATCTCCTTCAGAATGGATTGGTTGGATCTCCTTGCAGTCCAAGGGACTCTCAAGAGTCTTCTCCAACACCACAGTTCAAAAGCATCAGTTCTAGAAATGCAAAATGTTGGATATCATGCCAGACATACTGAATCGAAATCTATAATTTAACAAGACCCCCCAGGGGCCTGTGTGCATATTAAAGCTTAAGAAGCATCAGGGCAGGATACGTTTTTTTGGTTAAATGATGTCATGTTCAAAGTAGACAGGAAGGACCTTATCAGTGAGCTTTTGATGGGAGATGTGAGCATTTGGGGGGATGTATGTGTGGCTTCCCAGGTGGCACCGGTGGTAAAGAACACACCTGCCAATGCAGGAGACATGAGACGCAGTTTTGATCCCTGGGTCAGCAAGATCCCCTAGAGGAGGACCACCCACTCCAGTATTGTTGCCTGGAGAATCCCATGGACAGAGGAGTCTGGTGGGCTACAGTCTACAGGGTCACAACAAGTTGGATATGACTGAGTGACTTAGCCTGAATGTGAGCACTTGGATCAGGGTACTGGCTCTCGTCATCCTGCTACAGAGATATGTGAATTGGCCCCAGAGCCCACAGAAATTTTTGCTGTGAGGGTCATGCAAAAATGTTATGCTACCACTCCTCAAGCAGCTGAGGAGTGTTTCCAGATGAACGCCAGCTTTCTGAGGGGACACACAATTTCTTGAAATACTTGCTGTTAATACTTTTTGCTCAGACTGACTCCTACCACTTACTCTCACATTTCATGACTCAATCTAATAGTTCCCCCTGAGAACCTTGTGAAGAGGAGTTATGGACCCCTTTGCTCTTCCAGAGACACGGGGCCCGAGAGTGTTACATACTCACTGGTCTTTCAGTGCTTCATGTTAGAAGGCACATGGCATCAGTCAGTCCCAAGATCGCTCATCATTTGTAAAGATATTATCTGCAATGTTCCATTGTAAAACTTACTTTTCCGCTTTGCAATTAATCTGATCGTGTTACTGGTGCAGTGATATTTCAGATGATGGGACTAACCTGTTCCTTAACAGTTCCTCTGCACTTCTTTTGTGTTTTTAGCCATGCTGCATAGTATGTGGGATCCTAGTTCTTAAACACTAGACTGTCAGAAAGTTCAACAGTTCTGCAACTAATAATTTTAATATCCATGGATAACAAGTTAGAATCGATTATTACTAGGGTGGTTGGAAAATCTTGATTTTTCTACTCCTCTCATCCCTTCTGCATTCATTGGTGAGCATTTATGTCAAAAAGTACAAAATTGTCACTTACTTACATTATATTTTTAAAAAAATGTTTACTTATTTATTTGGCTGCCTCAGGTCTTTCTTGTGTCATGATCTTCTGCTGTGTCTTATGGACACGTGAATTCCTTGGCTGTGGTACTTAGCTCCCCAAGCAGGGATCAAACCCAAATCTTCTGCATCGCAAGGCAGATTCTTAACCACAGGACCACCAGAAAGTCCTTTATCTACATTACTTTCATGAAAGTTGTAGGAACTTTATTTTGCTACCTCTGATGTAAGCTATGTGTGCAAGCTCAGTCGTGTCCAACTCTGTGCAGCTCCATGGATTGCAGCCCGTCAGGCTCTTTTGTCCATAGAATTTTCCAGGCAAGAATACTAGAGTGGGTTGCCATTTCCTACTCCACTGATGTAAGCTACTTCCATTCATATCTTATATATAATAATTTAATTAAAGCTTGTAAAATAGGAAGCACCAGTTAGGAATATCAAAATAGTGGGTATGTGAGCATTAGCATCTCTCTTTTTTTTTTTTCTTTTTACTACTCAACTGCATTTTATAGGATATCTCTTATTTCTGCTGCATACTATCCAGGAGAACAGATACTGTAACACTCATATTCAGTGAGGGCATATAAAGGATATTTCAGAATTTACACATTTCGAGCAATCATTGTTTGGTTCTAGTTGTTTTGTTGTCATAATTTTTTTTCCTTCTCACTCTTATTGACTTTATTTCTATTCAGCTTTACTCTTTAGTCCCCTTTATGTTGGCCAAATGATCATCAGGAGAGTGGAGACTGGCAGGGGTAATTAGACAAGAGATGGATAGGTGTTCGCATGTTCAAGTGCCTAGCTGTTATTCCTGCCTCATCTTCAATCCTGCCTAATTAACAGGTCTGAAAGAGATTGTGATACCTTGTTTTAGTTTATATTTTCTAAGTAAATCTATTATAACTACTATCCATCTATCCATACATCAATCCATTCATCCACCCATCCATTCAATATTTGCTATGTATATCAAACATGTCCTCCTTGTCAGGCTCTGTCCATGCTGCCACACATACAAAAATAGGATACATACAAATGAATAGGATACGGTCCCTACCCTTAAATCAATGGTCCCCAATCATTTTGGCATCAGGGACCAGTTTTGTGGAAGACAATTTTTCCACAGACTGGGTGTGGGCTTGGTTTGGGGATGATTCAAGCATATTGCACTTATTGTGCACTTTATTTCTATTATAATTACATCAGCTCCACCTCAGATCATCAGGCATTAGATCCCAGAGGCTGGGGACCCCTGCCTTAAAAACTTATTACCAAATAGGAATCAATCCTCCTCTAAGGCCCTCTCTCTTTTTTCCCAGTTATTTCCTCTAGAATATGAGCATTTCCTTGTGTTTCTAACCTCTCAATGAAACTGCAGATCAAGTCTCCTTTTTTTCTCCCCAATATTACTTTTAATAGATTTGTTATATTCATTCTGGGACCAGTAACAGCATTCTTTGATTGTCGCTCTCTTTAAGACAATGTATTGGAAATACGCAAATTAAGCAACTGCTTCTTATGATATGCATATGCTATCCATATGAACAGTCGTGGTTGGCATGTTCACCCAGAGATTCCCTTACACAGTTTGCCAGTTCATCAGTTCCGATCAAGACTTCTTTTGAGGACTGTTACTCACATCTGCCCCTTCATGATCACAGCCTTGGGGAGTGAAAGGGCTTGTGTAACTCAATGAAGCTGTGAGCCATGCTGTGCGGGGCCACCCAAGACAGACAGTGAAGAGTTCTGAGAAAATGTGGTCCACTGGAGGATGAAATGGTAACCCACTCCAGTATTCTTGTCTTGAAAATTTCATGGACAGTATGAAAAAGCGAAAAGATGTGACACCAGNGCTTGTGTAACTCAATGAAGCTGTGAGCCATGCTGTGCGGGGCCACCCAAGACAGACAGTGAAGAGTTCTGAGAAAATGTGGTCCACTGGAGGATGAAATGGTAACCCACTCCAGTATTCTTGTCTTGAAAATTTCATGGACAGTATGAAAAAGCGAAAAGATGTGACACCAGGAGATGGGCACTCCCAGACTGGAAAGTGTCTAATACACTACTGGGGAAGAGCAGAAGGCAGTTATTAATAGCTCCAGAAAGAATGAAGCAGCTGGGTCAAAGAGGGAACAATGTTCAGTTGTGGATGTGTCTGGTGGTGAAAGTAAAGCCAAATGTTGTAAAGAACAATACTGTAGAAACTAAAATGTTAGGCCCATGAATCAAGGTAAATTGGACATAGTCAAGCAGGAGATAGCAAGATTGAACATTGGCATTTTAACAATCAGTGAACTAAAATGGATGGGAATGGGCAAATTTAATTCAGATGACCATTATATCTACTACTGCGGGCAAGAATCCCTTAGAAGAAATGGAGTAACTCTCATAGTCAACAAGAGTCCAAAATGCAGTACTTGAAAGTAGTGCTGTCTTACAAATGAAAGGATGATCTCGGTTTATTTCCAAGGCAAACCATTCAATATCACAGTAATTCAAGTTTATGCCCCAAACACTAGTGCCGAAAAAGCTGAAGTTGACCAGTTCTATGAAGACCTACAATACCTTCTAGAACGAATACCAAAAAAAAAAAAAAACCACACACACCAAAATGTTCTTTTCATCACAGGAGACTGGAATGAGGAAGTCAAATGAGAAAGTATCTCTTTCCCTTTGAGGGAAATGAGGAAGTCAAGAGATACCTGGAATAACAGGCAGTTTGGCCTTGGAGTTCAAAATGAAGCAGGACAAAGGTTAATAGAGTCTTGTCAAGAGAACAGGCTGATCATAACAAACACCCTTTTTCAACAGCACAAGAGATGACTGTACACATAGACATCACCAGATGGTCAATACCACTATGTTCTTATAACCAAAGATGGAGAAGCTCTAGACAATCAGTAAAAACAAGACCTGGAGCTGACTGTGTCTTGGATCATGAACTCCTTATTGCAAAATTCAAGCTTAAATTGAAGAAAGTAGGGAAAAACACTAAGCCATGCAGGTAGGACCTGAATCAATCCCTTATGATTATACAGTAGAGATGATGGATAGATTCAAGGATAAGATCTGATAGAGTGCCTGAAGACCTATGGACAGAGGTTCATAACACTGTACCAGAGGCAGTGACCAAAACTATTCCAAAGAAAAAGAAATGCAAGAAGGCAAAGTGGTTGTCTGAGGAGGCCTTACAAATAGCTGACAAAATAAGAGAAGCAAAAGGCAATGGAGAAAGGGAAAAATATACCCAACTGAATGCAGAGTTTCAGAGAATAGCAAGGAGAGATAAGAAAGCCTTCATACAAAAACAATGCAAAAAAATAGAGGATAATAATAGAATGGGAAAGACTAGAGATCTCTCAAAGAAAATTAGAGATACCAATGGAACATTTAATACAAAGATGTGCACAATAAAGGACAGAAATGGTAAGGACCTAACAGAAACAAAAGAAATTAAGAAATGACAAAAGAACTGTACAAAGACGATCTTAATGACCCAGTTAACTGTAATTGTGTAGTTACTCACCTAGAGCCAGACATTCTGGAGTGTGAAGTCAAGGCTGTGATAGTAAACATTACTAGAACAAACCTAGAAGGAATTCCAGCTGAGCTATTTAAAATCAGAAAAGATGATGCTGTTAAAGTGCTGCACTCAATATGCTAGCAAATTTGGAAAGCTCAGCAGTGGCCACAGGACTGGAAAAGATCAATGTTCAATCCAATCCCAAAGAAGGACAATGCCAAAGAAGATTCAAACATACAATTACACTCATTTTACACGTTAGAAAGGTAACGCTCAAAATCCTTTAAGCTAGACTTCAGCAGTACATGAACCAAGAACTTCCAGATGTCTAAGCTGGGAATAGAAAGGGCAGAAGAATCAGAGATCAAATTGCCAACATTCCTTGGATCTCAGATAAAGCAAGGGAATTCCAGAAAAACATCTGCTTCATTGATTACATTAAAGCCTTTGACTGTAGTGTGGATCACAACAAACCGGAAAATTCAGAAATGGGAGTACCAGACCACCTTACCTGTTTCCTGAGAAATTTGTATGNTGGAATTCCAGCTGAGCTATTTAAAATCAGAAAAGATGATGCTGTTAAAGTGCTGCACTCAATATGCTAGCAAATTTGGAAAGCTCAGCAGTGGCCACAGGACTGGAAAAGATCAATGTTCAATCCAATCCCAAAGAAGGACAATGCCAAAGAAGATTCAAACATACAATTACACTCATTTTACACGTTAGAAAGGTAACGCTCAAAATCCTTTAAGCTAGACTTCAGCAGTACGTGAACCAAGAACTTCCAGATGTCTAAGCTGGGAATAGAAAGGGCAGAAGAATCAGAGATCAAATTGCCAACATTCCTTGGATCTCAGATAAAGCAAGGGAATTCCAGAAAAACATCTGCTTCATTGATTACATTAAAGCCTTTGACTGTAGTGTGGATCACAACAAACCGGAAAATTCAGAAATGGGAGTACCAGACCACCTTACCTGTTTCCTGAGAAATTTGTATGTGGGTCAAGAAGCGACAGTTAGAACCAGACATGAAACAACTGACTGGTTCAAAATTGGGGAAAGAGTATAACAAGACTCATATTGTCACCCTACTTATTTAACTTATATGCAGAGTACTTCATGGGAAATGCTGGGCTGGATGAATCACAAGCTGGAATCAAGATTGTCAGGAGAAATATCAACAAACTTAGATATGCAGATAATGGCAGTCTAATGGCAGAAAGTAAAGAGGAACTAAAGAGCCTCTTGATGAAGGTGAAAGAGGAGAGTGAAAAAGCTGGCTTAAAACTCAGCATTCAAAAGATAAAGATCATGTCATCCAGTCCAATCATTTCATGGCAAATAGAAGGGGAAAAAGTGGAAACTGAGACAGATTTTATTTTCTTAGGTTCCAAAATCACTGCAGCCATGAACTTAAATGATGCTTGCTCCTTGGAAGCAAGGTGTGACAAACCAAGACAGTATGTTAAAAAGCAGAGACATCACTTTGCCTAAAAAGTCTATTCAAAGCTATTATTTTTTCAGTGGTCATATATGGATGTGACAGTTGGACCATGAAGAAGACCGAGTGCTGAAGAAGTGATGCTTTTGAAATGTGGTTCTGGAGACGACTCTTGAGAGTCCCTTGGACTTCAGGGAGGTCAAACCAGTCAATCCTAAAGGAAATAAGGCTACCAGGTCCTAAGATGGTGGAGGAGTAGGACGGGGAGACCACTTTCTCCCCCACAGATTCATTGAAAGAACATTTGAACGCTGAGCAAATTCCACAAAACAACTTCTGAATGTTGGCAGAGGACATCAGGTACCCAGAAAGGCAGCCCATTGTCTCCGAAAGGAGGTAGGACCCAGTCAAAAAGTGGACCAAAGAACTAAACAGACCTTTCTCCAGAGAAGACATACTGATGGCTAACAAACACATGAAAAGATGCTCAACGTCACTCATTATCAGAGAAATGCAAATCAAAACCACAATAAGATACCATTTCACGCCAGTCAGAATGGCTGCGATCCAAAAGTCTACAAGCAATAAATTCTGGAGAGGGTGTGGAGAAAAGGGAACCCTCTTACACTGTTGGTGGGAATGCAAACTAGTACAGCCACTATGGAAAACAGTGTGGAGATTCCTTAAAAAACTGGAAATAGAACTGCC
>SJYX01020542.1:171672-183211 GCA_006410675.1 Oreotragus oreotragus | reverse complement strand
TAAGAATGTGTTGACTGCTAAGAATTCTTTTTATATTTTGGATACAAGTCCTTTATCAGAAAACTGTTTTGCAACTATTTTCTCCAAGTCTGTGGCTTGTTTTTTCATTGTTTCTAAACAGTCTCTAACAGCAGAAGTCTTTAATTCTAATGGCTTATCAGTTTGTTTGTTTGTTTGTTTTTGGCTGTGCCGTGTGGCACGCGGGATCTTAGTTCCCTGACCAGGGACTGAACCCATGCAGTGGAAGTGTAGAGTCTTAACCACTGAACTGACAGGGCAGCCTCTTAATTTTTTTTTTTTTTTTTCATGAATTGTGACTTTGGTGTTGTGTCTAAAACTGCATCACCAAAACCAAGGTCACCTAGATTGTATCCTATGTTTTCATCTAGAAGTCTTATTATTTTACATTTTACACTTAGAGTTAATTCTGGTGAAAGATGTATGGCCTCTATGTTTTTGTTTTATTTTGTATAGGAACACAATATTTTCCAGAACAACTTGTTGAAAAGACTATTCCTTTTCCATTGAATTGCCTTTGTACTTTTGTCAAAGATCAGTTGACTATATATGTGTGTCTATTTCTGGGGTACTTTTTCTCTTGTTCTGTATATACATCCTTTTCTCAGTGTTGCACTGTCTTGATTACTGTAGCTTTATAGCGACTCCTGAAATCAAGCAGCGTAAGTTCTCCAATTTTGTTCTTTTTCAGTATTGCGTTAGCTAGTCTAGGTCTCTTTATTTTTGCTGAAGTATAATTGACCTGCTGCTGCTACTGCTAAGTCGCCTCAGTCGTGTCCGACTCTGTGCGACCCCATAGACGGCAGCCCACCAGGCTCCCCTGTCCCTGGGATTCTCCAGGCAAGAACACTGGAGTGGGCTGCCAGTTCCTTCTCCAATGCATGAAAGTGAAAAGTGAAAGTGAAGTTGCTCAGTCATGTCCGACTCTTCTCGATTCCATGGACTGTAGCCCACCAGGCTCCTCCATCCATGGGATTTTCCAGGCAAGAGTACTGGAGTGGGGTGCCATTGCCTTCTCCAAATTGACCTACAAGACTATGTTATTTCCAGGTGCATTACATCGGTGAGTCAATATATCTATACACTACAAAATGATGACCATGATGTCCAGTTACCATGTCACCCAACAAAGTTGTTACAATATTATTAATTGTATTTCCCCATCTTTACATTTAATCCCTGTCACTCTTTTTTTTTTTTTTTGGTAACTGGAAGTTTATCTCCCTCACCTATTTCACTCACCCCCTATGCCCTTCCCCTATGGCAACCACATTTATTCTCTTTATCTATGACTGTTCTATTACATTTTTTCATTTGTTTTGCTTTTAGATTCCACATATAAGTGAAATCATACAGAATTCTTCTTTCTAAATTTGATTTTTTTTAGCATTATATCCTCAAGGTTCATCCATGTGGTGACAAATATAAAGATTTCATTTTTTTTTATGGCTGAATAATAAATCTACTGTGTGTGTGGATATATCTCTATCTGTGTGTGCATATGTGCTAAGTCACTACACTTGTGTCTGACTCTGTGATCCTATGGATTGCAGCTACCAGACTCCCCTGTCCATAGGATTCTCCAGGGAAGAATACCGGAGTGGATTGCTATGCCCTCCTCCAGAGGATCTTCCCAACCCAGGGATTGAACCCCCGTCTCTTGCATTGTAGGCGGGCTCTTTACCAGTAGCACCACCTGGGAACCCCATCTATATCTATAACTATATCATCTGTCTAGCTATACACATCTTCTTTATCCAGTCATCTATTGATGGGTGTGACAGACTTTATTTTTGGGGGCTCCAAAATCACTGCAGATGGTGACTGCAGCCATGAAATTAAAAGACATTTACTCCTTGGAAGAAAAGCTATGACCAAACTAGACAACATATTCAAAAGCAGAGACATTACTTTGCCAACCAAGGTCCATCTAGTCATGTATGGATGTTACAGTTGGATTATAAAGAAAGCTGAGAGCCGAAGAATGATGCTTTTGAACTGAAGTGTTGGAGAAGACTCTTGAGAGTCCCTTGGACTGTGAGGAGATCCAACCAGTCAATCCTAAAGGAAATCAGTCCTGAATATTCATTGGAAGGACTGATACTGAAGCTGAAACTCCAATACTTTGGCCACCTGATGCAAAGAACTGACTCATTGGACAAGACCCTGATGCTGGGAAAGATTGAAGGCAGGAGGAAAAGGGGACGACAGAGGATGAGATGGTTGGATGGCATCACTGACTCTATGGACATGAGTTTGAGCAAGCTGCGGGAGTTGGTGATGGACAGGGAAGCCTGACGTGCTGCAGTCTATGGGGTCACAAAGAGTCAGACATGACCAAGCGACTGAACTGAACTGAACTGATTGATGTGTATTTAGATTGCTTCAATATTTTGGCTATTGCAAATAATGCTACAATACTACTAGTGTTTTTATTTTCTTTGGGAAAATACCCGAATATGGGATTGCTGGGTCACATGGCAGTTCTATTTTTCATTTTTTTGAGGAACCTTCATATGTTTTCCATAGTGACTGCATTAACTTACATTCCCACCAACAGTGTGCAAAGGTTCCCTTTTCTCCACATCCTAGCCAGCCCTTGTATTTCTTGTCTTTTTGATAACAACAATTCTCACAGGTGCAAGGTGCTATCTCATTGTGGTTTTCATTTGCGTTTTTCTGATGATAGAGATGTTGAGCATCTTTTCATGTGCCTGTCAGCCATCTGTATGTCGTCTTCAGAAAAAATGTCTATTCAGATACTCTGCTCACTTTTAATTTTTTTATTGACTTCTGAATTTTATTTTTCTTTCAATTACATTATTTTTAAATTTTATTTATTTTTAAATTAAGAGATAATTGCCTAACAGAATTTTGTTTTCTGTCAAATCTCAGCAGTTTTTAATCAACTTGTTTCTTTGATACTGAATTCTTTGTATATTTTGGTTATTGACTCCTTATCAGATACATCATTTTCCATGATCTGATAGGCAATTTCAAAAGACTATTTAAACTGCTGTGTGAGAAGGAGGAAAGAAATGCATGCAGAGAGAGCAGTTAAGGGGTGGATGAAGTGACTGAAGTGAGAAGGAGATGATGGAAGCTTAGATTAAAGTGTATGCAGTGGAGCTGAGTGAAGTGATACGTTTTGCAGTAGCAGTGAGAGGACTTGGTCATGGATTGGATATAGGTGGTAAGGGAGGATAAAGTGTTGGTGATGGCTTGGGGCATGTGTAGTAATGAAAGAATATGAAGCAAGAACAGACGTGGGGGAAATATGTTCTAACATCTCAGATTCAGACGCCTGAGGCCCATCAAAGACAAAGTACCACACAAGCTGTGAGATTTATGAACTTGAAAGAAGGCTGTACACTGGAAAAACACATTTGGGAGTTATACGAAGATGGGAACCAATGCCAGGAGAATGGATCAAAAGACAGGAGGTGTAATATACGAATTCTGATATTCAAAGATCAGAAAGAAGAGGAGGAGCTAGTGAAAAAGAGTGAGAAAGGGAGAGCAGATATAAATGGCAGTAGAGAAGCCAAGACTTTCCTTCAGTTATTGCCATTTAATTTTGTCCATGGATTCTTCAGGGTCACGGCTGTTTCTCCAAGGTCTAAGGGAGGTCATTCACTTTTGTGCAGTTGTTCTCAAGCGAATGTCCTACTGAATAGCTGCTGGGCCCCAAACACTTCAGCTCGTCACTAGCAACTTTCTTTAAATTCAATCACATATGGCCATTTTCCTGAAGGCATCCCCAGAATAAATATCAAGATGGCTGGTGAAAGATGGCTTCTGCCGTCAGCTAAATGCTGGCCTGGAATCAAGAGTCAGATTTTCAATACTAAGTCCTTGAAATTCAGCCGGTCTCTTTCTTTATCACGTGGATTGGTTTTCTCTCAGGGGTCTCTTTTGTCTTCTGCTATGATGAAACCAGACTGACTGTCAGTAATGGGAAGGTAAGAGCAAGGTGAAGAAGTGTTCTCCTTAACACTTTCCATTCATCATCAGATTTCATGGTCAAGGTCCATATCATTGGTGAAGATGCTTATATTATAGGGTGTAGTAAATGAAAGAACTGTAAACCTGGAGATACTCAGTTAAGTGTGATAGAATCTTTCTGGATTATAACCAAGCCAGAAGAACTGGGAGCAATACTGTGCTTTGGCACTCATCACTATGTCCCTGAATGCACAATATGGCCTTGAAGTATAGCTATGTGAAGAGAGATAGGACCAGTAGCACTGATCTATAAAAGAGTCTAGACTGGGTGTATGTACTGGGCATCTCAAAATAATGAATATTCAGTGCAAGATGTTTGGAGCTGAGATTCTTGGGAAGGGAGTAGTGTTTGCTCCTGGAAGTGTAGATCAGAATTTCCAGAAGCTACAGTTTGAAAAAGACCATTCTGATTCGTAATTCTGGTGGAGGTGGTGATGAGTGAGCCTCAGTTCAGTTCAGCCACTCAGTCATATCCAACTTTTTGCAACCCCATGAACCGCAGCATGCCAGGCCTCCCTGTCCATCACCAGCTCCCAGAGTCTACTCAAACCCATGTCCATTGAGTCAGTGATGCCCTCCAACCATCTCATCCTCTGTCGTCCCCTTCTCCTCCTGCCTTCAGTCTTTCACAGCATCAGGTCTTTTCAAATGAGTCAGTTCTCATGAGGTGGCCAAAGTATTGGAGTTTCAGCTTCAACATCAGTCCTTCCCATGAACACCCAGGACTGATCTCCTTTAGGATGGACTGGTTGGATCTCCTTGCAATCCAAGGGACTCTCAAGAATCTTCTCCAACACCACAGTTCAAAAGCATCAATTCTTTGGCACTCAGCTTTCTTCATAGTTCAACTCTCACATCCATACATGACTACTGGAAAAACCATAGCCTTGACTAGACGGATCTTTGTTGGTAAAGTAATGTCTCTGCTTTTCAATATGCCGTCTAGGTTGGTCATAACTTTCCTTCCAAGGAGTAAGTGTCTTTTTAAAATTTCATGGCTGCAATCACCATCTGCAGTGATTTTGGAGCCCCCCAAAATAAAGTCAGCCACTGTTTCCACTGTTTCCCCATCTATTTGCCATTAAGTGATAGGACTGGATGCCACGATCTTAGTTTTCTGACTGTTGAGTTTTAAGCCAACTTTTTCACTCTCCTCTTTCATTTTCATCAAAAGGCTCTTTAGTTCTTCAATTTCTGTCATAAGGGTGGTGTCATCTGCATATCTGAGGTTATTGATATTTCTCCCAGCAGTCTTGATTCCAGCATATGCTTCTTCCAGTCCAGTGTTTCTCATGATGTACTCTGCTGGAAGTCACTTCAGTTGTGTCCGACTCTGTGCGACCCCATAGACGGCAGCCCACCAGGCTCCACCGTGCCTGGGATTCTCCAGGCAAGAACACTGGAGTGGGTTGCCATTTCTTTCTCCAATGCATGAAAGTGAAATCGCTCAGTCATGTCTGACTCTTCATGACCCCATAGACTGCAGCTTACCAGGCTCCTCCATCCATGGGATTTTCCAGGCAAGAGTACTGGAGTGGGGTGCCATTGCCTTCTCCGGATATATTCTGCATATAAGTTAAATAAGCAGGGTGACAATATACAGCCTTGAGTGAGCCTAACGTATACTTTATCCCCAGCCTCCAATATGCGCAGTTGAAAATTATTATAGGGACTTCCCTGGTGGTCCAGTTGTTAAAGACTTCAGGCTTCTACTGCAGGGAGTGTGGGTTTGATCCCCGGTTGGGAAACTAGATCCTGCATCAGTTGAGTTCAGTTCAGTTCAGTAGCTCAGTTGTGTCTGACTCTTTGCGTCCCACAACTAAAAGATTCCCCATGATCAACAAAAAGATCCTGCTTGCTGCAACTAAGACCTGGTGCAGCCAAATAAATAAATAAACAGTAGAAACATGTGATTCTAGATTGAGGAGAAATCAGAGCTAACCAAGGCCTTTGCATTTATGACTTTCTCATTTCATTTAACTCTTTCTTCAAAGATTCTTTTCTCCATATTTATTTTTTTGAGCATTGTATTTTACATGGAACTAAGATCCCACATGCTGAGTGGTCTGACCACCAAAAAAAAAAAAGAGAAAAGATAAAAAAGACAAACAGAAAAAAATTATTATAATAAATCCAGTGAAATATAAATAAACTGGGAAGATACATTTGCAACATATATAGCAAACTGTTAGGGCTATAGTCCATGGGGTCGCAAAGAGGAGGACATGACTGAAGCAACTTACCACACACACACAGAGCAATAACTTTATTACATAAAATCTCTTATAAATCAGTAAGAAAAATAGATGCAACTAATAGAAAGTGTGCAATGAATACAAGTAGACAGTTTTCAAAAGAAAGAAGCTTAAATGCTGATAAACATGATTAACTGTTAAGCAACAGTAAATATCATTATCAGCTTATCCGATTGGTAATGATTATAAAACATAATTAAATTCAGCAAGAATAATGGGGTGTAAAGAAATGAGCACACTTTCATAATTTTGGTGGAATTATGAACTGATATACTTCTAGAGGTTAATCAGTCATCAGATACCCAAAATTTTAAATTAAAGTTCCTTGACCTAGAAATCTCCCTTGTAGAAATTTGTGCTAAGAATATAGTTAGACAAGTTCACAAAACTGTGCATACTGGTGTACTAATAGTTAAATTGCTATAATAGCTCAAGTTGGAAACAATCTAAATTTCAGAGACTAAATAAATTGTGGTATATCCATATAATGGAATATTACATAGTCAGTATTTTTACATTGAAAAGTGCTCCTAATCTATTGTTAAGAAATAGATTTCTATTTTTAGAAAGCAGACTAGAGAATAGCATTAAAATAAATAAACATTTGTGTAAAGAGAAAAGAGCTAATATAGACGTGTAATGCATGCATGCTAAGTCACTTCAGTTGTGTCCAACTCTGTGCAACCCTATGGACAGCAGCCCACCAGGCTCCTCTGTCCACGAGATTCTCTAGGCAAGAATACTGGAGTGGGTTGCCATTTCCTTCTCCAATAGATGTGTAAAAATCTGGAAAAAGAAGAGAGATGAGATGGTGAGGGATTTTCACTTCACTGTTTTATTTGTAATTTTTTCAATACACAAGAATTATCAGGAGATTCAATGTCCACTTCATATAATAAAAATAATTATATACAAGGTAACAAAAAAGTAAACATCCTAAAAAATTTTTAATGAAAGGTGCCTTAAGGCAAAGACTGTAATTCCAAACTAGCTAAGAATATATGTGGCTCAGCCGTGTGTGGGATCGCACAGAGTCAGACACGACTGAAGCAACTTAGCGGCAGCAGCTGGTAAAGAATTCACCTACAATATGGGAGACCTGGGTTCGATCCCTGGGTTGGGAAGATCCCCTGGAGAAGGGAAAGGCTATCCACTCCAGTATCCTGGCCTGGAGAATTTCGTGGATTGAATATCCCATGAGGTCACACAACTTTCACTTTCACTTTCTTTCATGGTGTAATGGATACTCCAAACTTTTTTACCTTTATGGAGTAGGGGTGGAATGGCCACTGGAATTAACAGAAAACTAGAACTAATAGACAGCAATTACTATTACCATCGATTTTCTTCATTTTCTGTATGATCCACTTGGCAACATTTACTTCTGTAACATTCAGTGTCTCTCTACCGCTCTTTATCAGACTTCCTTTCACTCCTGACTCAACAGGTTTTTAGGTTCTGCTTTCTTTGAAAGCATAGGTTGCTGACAATATTGACAACATGGAAATATAGAAACACTAGGGGAAAAAAGTGGATAGCTTGATTTATGTTCTGTATGGGCTGGAAGACATTTAAAATATATTTAGCTATTTTATGTAAAATGATATTTTAATAATCATAGCCTCTCCTTTAGTTTTTGTAGGTAACTGTGTTGTATTTATATTCATTCCCCAAGAAAGAACTTCGTTCTCAAAATTTTGCAGATACCAACCATGGATGCTTGTATTTGATTTTGCTCTGACATAATGCCACCAAGATCTTGGTTAGATGGCTGCCACTCTAGCTGAGTGGACATGCGAGTCTCCTTCTGTTGCACAAATAGGGTAGGTAGGCTTTGGGTTTGGTCAGCCAGTGGTGTTTGTACACACCTTGTGAATTGAGGACTGGCCTGTCAGTCTCCATGCTGGGTGATAGGTCAGGGCAGGTAAGTTCTAGGGCTCTGGTTCTTGGTGTATGTTTGGATAGCCCATAAATGCAAACAAACATACTACTCTACCAGGTAGGTCATGGAGGCAGTGCAAGTACCCTGCCTGACGTGTCTGTCATCACTTGTCCAGGATTTTCGTATAAGTGACAGGCGCCCCCTAGTGCGTTGAGGCACTTAAGTTGGCCTCACTGTAAAAAAGGGGCTGGGGAAATACTATCTGAAATGGTTTTAAGAATTTGACACTTTATTAAACAAGCAGAGATGCCGAGATTTTGCAAATGTGAAAGGAAAAGATGGGAGGGATCTGTTCTCCATAGAAAGTATTCAGGATCTCACAATGCAGAAATAGTAGTCAATTTTCTAGATGAAATTCAAACTAATCTGAACCTTGCCAGACCATCAAAATAGAAGAGTAAATTGTTGATCATTATCCACTCTTATCCACTCCAGTATTCTTGCCTGGGAAATCCCATGGACAGAGGATCCTGGCAGGCTACAGTCCATGGGGTCNTGAAATTCAAACTAATCTGAACCTTGCCAGACCATCAAAATAGAAGAGTAAATTGTTGATCATTATCCACTCTTATCCACTCCAGTATTCTTGCCTGGGAAATCCCATGGACAGAGGATCCTGGCAGGCTACAGTCCATGGGGTCACACAAGAGTCAGACAGGACTTAGCAACTAAAACAACAATCCACTCTCCAAACTTGACAGGATGTTTTATACACACTGTATAGCTTCTAGAATCGGACAGATACACATAAATTTAGGTCGAGACTTGAGAAACCATAATTTCAATACAAAAACCTTCAATCTGGTTTTTTGATAAATTACATTTTGTTTGATTAATTTCAAAAAAGCAAGAGAGCATTTAATGAAGACTATGGTTGCTTGTGTGATACAATGTTACGTTTAGTTATCTCTTCTTTTCTTAAAATGTCTGCCACTTACAGTTCTTTTTATGTTCTGAAAAAATATATTATCATTTTCACATCATCATAAATACTTATTATTTATAGCACTGGGTTGGGTCTTCGAAAAGGAACCCAAAATAATTCTTATCCTCCAGGATGCTTCCAATATAAAATAAAATCAAAGATCATATAACAGGTCAATTGGAAAACAACTATGACAAAAGATAGTATTCAGATTATTTTAATACCGTCAAAGACAAAAGATAGTATTCAGATTATTTTAATACTGTCAAAGAGCACAAGAAATTAACACTGCACTCAAAGGCCTGTATTTGTTGATAAATCAATGGCCTTTAACTGGAGCATCCTAAATCAACAATTGGTGAAAAGATTACACAAAAAGTAGGTGACATGCTTAAATATCAAGTAGGTGAAAAGGTTATTGGACTATTCTCAAAGGCCTTGTTTGATGTCAGAAGCTAATTATGAACTGAGTGTAGTGTAGTTTTGCTACTTTTTAGAGGTTCACTTTTCAGGGGTAAGATGATCTTGTGGCCTCCTAGCTTCTTCTTATCTGAACAGTAAATAAACAACTCTTCCCTCTTTTGCCTAGATTGTCTTTTGTCTCCTGAGTAATCATCCTTTCAGATTCACCACAACTCCTTCAGGTCTGAGCAGACTTCTCCGTCAGGCCTCTTTAGGCCCTCTTTCTTCTCCTAATGACCTCGTGTAATTATTATAACCTCATTTAACAATTACACTGCTCTAATTACTCCCTGAATATTAAAACTCTACCGAACAATACAAGCAAGCATTTATTCAAATTATTTGTTAACTTGTTAATGATTAGCTCCCCAAAGTCCATTGTCCATCACCTTAGCTCAGAAGACAAATATCCTTTCATTTATTTAGAAGGATAACTTCAGCATCTCCCTTATCGTGGTGACATCAGTGCAGGCGGAGGTGAAACAAACCAACCAACCAAAACTCAAAAACAAAAACCCAAGGGACATCGAAATGATTGACAGGCAAGGACCAAAGCACGTCGCCTATCTCAGCCTTGCCCACAAGACGCCCATCCTTCCCCTGTCCTGTTTTCTAAGTTGCATCCCGGGAGGATGCGGGGGACACCTGTGGGCAGGCGGAGGACTTCTCTGCAGCGGCCTAGAGGGAGAGGGAGGCGGGGAAGGGGCTGGGGATGCGGTGGGGCGGCAGCCTGGGGAGGAGAGGGCGCAGGTGAGCCGCGGGACGCGGCTCCCCGCAGGCGGCGGGCAGAGCAGACCCCGGGCGCCTGCGCGGCCGCCGCCCCCGCCGCAGCATCCCTGCGCCGGGTCCCCTCGCGCGCGCGCGCGCGGGAGGAGGGGCGCGCCGGCCCCTCCGCCCCGCGCGGCCACGTGACGCCGGCCAAAGGAGACTGGAGCGGCGGCGGCGGCGCGCGGCGGCAGACTAGTGCAGCGCCCGGCGCGCGCGGCGGCATCTCCTGCGCTTGCTTCTCCTCCGCTTGCTTCTCCTTCCCTCCTCCTCCTCCCGGGAGCCTCGACGGTCGCTTGTCCTCCGCTCGGCTCCTCGCCGCCTCGTCCCCGCCGCCGCGGCGCCCCGAGGAGGAGGCGAGGACGCAGCTGCGGCGCCGCCGCCGCCGTNTGCAGCGCCCGGCGCGCGCGGCGGCATCTCCTGCGCTTGCTTCTCCTCCGCTTGCTTCTCCTTCCCTCCTCCTCCTCCCGGGAGCCTCGACGGTCGCTTGTCCTCCGCTCGGCTCCTCGCCGCCTCGTCCCCGCCGCCGCGGCGCCCCGAGGAGGAGGCGAGGACGCAGCTGCGGCGCCGCCGCCGCCGTTAGACGGGGGGACTCGCGGGGGAAGGGAGTCCCCCGGCCGCCGCCGCCGAGGCCAGCCCTCCCGCGGGGTCTCCGCTTCCTCCTCGCGTCGCCGCCGGCGCCCGCTCTCGGCCGGGATGGGACTCCTGGACTCGAAGCCGGGCAGCGTCCTGAACGCGATGTCCACGGCGCTCAACGACACCGTGGAGTTCTACCGCTGGACCTTGACCATCACAGGTGAAGCCGCCTCATCGCCATCCTCGCCGTCCTCTCCATCCTCCGCCGGGGGGGACCTCGGCCTCAGCCCCGACTGCCCTCCGCCCCCCGCCCGGCGGCTGTTGGGGTTGCTGTGGATCCGAGGACCGGCGGGCGGGCGGGCGGGCACTGGTTAAATCGGATCCGAACGTTAAGGCGCTCCCCTCCCCCGGCGCCCGCACGGTTTCCCTCTTGAGCTCCTTCCAGCGGGTCTCGCCAGGCTTCTCGGATGCAGGCGCTGCGATCGCAGCTGGAGCCTGGCGCCGGCCCGCCCCACCCTGTGGCCGCGCACCTGCCGGGCTCTGACCGTTCTCGCCGGCTCCGGGGTCTGCTGTAACCTTTAGGAACATTCC
>SJYX01020542.1:142052-167901 GCA_006410675.1 Oreotragus oreotragus | reverse complement strand
AAATCACAAATGAAGTGGGAAATTTCGTGCAGTTGCCTCATGTGAAAGCTTTCCGCTGGCCTGTGAAGGGCAAATAAAATAATATATTGTGGACCAAGCCTGAGAAATGAGAGTAGCTACCAGAAAGAAGTGACTTCTCACTAGCAGGTCAGAGGGAAGGTATTACCCATGCTCTGCCTATCCACTTACGAAACCTGAGACTGCTTCCTTGCTTTCTGTAATGAGCTACCTAGTGTAGGTAGATGGTATTTCTTAACCAACTTAGAGGCTTAGTGGGATATAGTCTGCTCTGCCTTGCTGCTGTGTAAGGAGGACTATTTCAGACTCAGGCAGAAGAGCTGGTCTGAACCCAGCGCTGCCCCATTTCTTCTCACCCTGTCGCCACACCCCCGCTTCTGTGCCCTCCTGTCTTGATTCACACGACTGATTCCAAGAGGCCCTCCTTCCTATAATTTCATGAATATCTGGGTGAAGGAGTTTGAAAGTAGAAAAGTAGCTTAGGAGATGAGGCTGAAGAAAAAGTTGATGAATTTGGAAGGAGAGTAAGATAAAAGTGGGCAGAGAGAAAGATGGTCTAGAGAAATAGTGGTAAGTATGGTGAAAGGATGCAGATCCTCCAGGGAGAGCAAGAGATGAGCAAGGCTGCCTGCCCTGGAGTGATTTCATCCCCACGCAGTAGCCGTGGGCTTCTTGCTTTCTGTTCTATCAGTTCATTAAATATTTCTCTCCCCTGAAGTGTCTGCCTAAGTATAAAGTTAGTGTCAAGGTTTCTGCCTAACTCTACTTTGGGCAGTCTAATAGGAATAGTTACACACTTGGGGAGTACGTTTGATGATTTCAAAGATTTTTGCCCTAGGGCAATGTCTGGAAAAATTAAAATTTTTGCTATTATATTAAATGATGGTATTTAATAACACACGTCCAAAGCAATGCATAAAAACTAGGCTTTTCAAAGACACATATCTAGCAAATGCAGACTATGTCCCGCAGTGTATGAACATGCAAAATGTTATTTTTACCATGTAATTAACAGTATATACCTTGGAATTGAAATTGTGAGAGAGCTGTACTCTTAGAAAACCTGAAAAAATCATTTTTCTCTGTATTTTTAGATATTTTGAACAAGTAAGTGAGTCTTGGTTTATAATATAAAGGAAAGTATAGACTGACACAGTTATTTTTTAATACCAGTTGGCGGCATGAGAGTAGGTACTCTGATGTCATTGTGGTGTTTTCCTTCTGTTCTTTCATTTTATGAATACATTAAAATCATCGGACTGGGATCCTAGGCTCAAAGTGTATATCTACTGAAGAAAAATTGGATGTACGATTTCAAAACTGATGAGTCAATATCCCCGACTTACAAATACCCTCATTGTCTATATTTTCCATTGCATTTATTATTTTAGTAATTACTTATTAGTAGCATTTTGTGTTAATGCTAATTATTAGTAGCATTAACAGAGAAACATCTTAGAAAGTCAGTAACCAGCATGTCCACCTTAAGGCCAGTTGTCTCTGGAGGTACCGTATTTCTTTTTGACCACGTGTTTGTTTGTAAGCAGCCATTGTTCATGGAATATGTTTGCACATTTCATGTGTGCTGGACAGGGCACTGCTCTGAGTTCACTAATATAGCAGATTATAGTTGGGTGAAAAATGAGTTGTCTACTTGGGCGTTGAGATCAGAGTAGGTAGATGAGTAGGACTTGAGATCAGAGTGTGAAAGGCCAGTCTGCCTGACCTTCCCCCTCACTTTGGAGGGTCAGATGGGAGAAGAGAATGTGTGGTCCAAGAGGATGGAGGCCTCTTGTGGGGTGATGATGAAATCTGGAAGCGAGGCTTATATAAACTTTTCTTCTTATCTCATCACTTGCCATGTGCTGGCACTGTTCTGGGCTCTGGGATCGAATGAGGACAAGTGGTCACCACCCCAGGCAGCTTGTGAAGTCTGGGGATGACGCCCATTCCAACTTCCTTGCTGTCACGGTCTCAAAGCAGTGTGGTCAGAGTCAGGGTCAGGCCTCGCTGGAGCCTGGGGAAGGTCAGGAAACTCCTTTACTCTCCGTGTCTCCCCTTCCACTTACCTGGCAGTCTTGAGTCATGAGAGGAGTGTATGGCTCTATCTTTAGAGTATTTAAGCTGTTTCACCATGTGAAATTGATGTGGATGCTGTTGGAGAGGGTTTATTAGGTCGACTAAAAATGGGTGTCAAAACTAAAAGTCCATGGAAAGTAGGAATGAATTTAAGGGACAATGAGTCAGACAGGTGTGCTGAAACTTGAGGGCTCATGGAAGAGGGTGTTTAACTCAGCTCAGATAGGCAAGGGTCTGTTCCACAGTTTCCTGGGCATCAGAGGCGCATGGGTCTTAAACAGGCTACTTAGTTACACGGGGGCTTCCCAAGTGGCGTTAGTGTTAAAGAATCCACCTGCCAATGCAGGAGAAGCAAGAGACAGCAAGGGTTCAATCCCTGGGTCAGGAAGATCCCCTGGAGTAGGAAATGGTGCCCCACTCCAGTATTCTTGCCTGGAAAATTCCATGAGCAGAGGAGCCTGGCGGGCTACAGTCCATGGGGCCGCAAAGAGTTGGGCACGATTGAGCACAGCAGAGCATTATTGCATTGATCTTGTTATTTGTCACGGTTAATGTATAGTTGTTTTTTTTTTTTTTAATCCACGTCATTATCTAAAATAAGTTTTCTGTTTGGACTAGCGTGGGAACTCATCATTTTCAGTGTTTCTTTGAGAAAAGACATTCTAAGTTCGAGACAGTGAAAGACAAGTACATGTCCATCTTCTGACGTGGTGTCTCCCTTAGGCCACGTTCCCAGCGACGTCCTCCTCCTACCTTTTTTCACAGCCTCCCTGCAGCCTCCAGGAAGTCCATGCCGCAGCGGGGTTTTGTGTGTTTGTTTATTTAGTCCTGGTCTCTAATGTCTGACACTCTCGTCCATTCCCCCAAAGTATCCCACCACGGATGAGATGCCAGGAGCGGAAAACAGTGCGTGCTCTAAAACTGGCATCGGGACACAGTTTTACACAGTTTGATTCTTTGGCTTTGGGAAACAAGGTTTTAAGAATTACATAGATAATTATATCAGTGAGTGCTTTTGTGATCTTAAGAGCCACAAGAAGTTGGTCACCCTTTTAAAATTCAGTGTTTTGTTTTTTTCTTAAGTCCTATGCTGCTGTCATTAGTGACTGATTTAATGATAACCAAAGTATTATCTTTGATTTATTGAGTCCCTTATTATTTCGAATTAGACGTCTGTGGTCACATAGAGAAGAGCTGGGTAGCAGAATCTGTCTTTTCTCACGTTGAGGTGGCTCTTTTTTCTTTTTCCTTATTAGGACATTTTTTTCCTGTTCAATTAAGGTGCCGTTGTTTCATTTTCCCTTAGAATGAGAATGTATTACAATATATATGTTAACAAATTATATGGATCTTGACTTTTAGAGAAGGGAGGGGAGGAAGAAATACTGAGCCTCTCAAAACCCAGTCTCCAGCTCTCCTGTCTATGCTCGTCCCTGCCCACAGGCCTGCAGCCCCAGCCAACCTGGAAGACTCGCACTCGAGTTAAACAGGTGCACTTGATGTCAGCCGTCACACTGCCCTTGCCTTTCCTGCCCTTTCCCCTGGCTCCCTTCCCGCGTGCCCTTCACCAGGCCCTGGCTCAGCCTCCCTCCCACGAGGAGCCTTTCTCAGCCCTGGTACCCAGCGCAGTTCATTGCTCCATCTGACCCCATTACCCTGAGCGATCGCTCATGTACCTCCTTGTGCAGTTTCTTCTGAGACTCTGTTTTCTTGCACTGATTTAACCTTCATTATTACTTATCTTTTCCCTTCTTTGTACTTTTCTCCCCAACGCTAGGGAGTGCCCATACATTTGTTGACTTGACACGACTCCCTTAATCTAGCTTGATTTCTGATAGTGAAATTTCAGATACATTCTGATTGATAAATATTAGTAAGGCTTGGGATTACACTAAATTATGGAGAGTTTAAGGAGTTACACTAAATTATGGAGAGTTTAAGAATGATCTTTATCATAAGTTAGTCTTAAATCAATCAGTGTTGACTTGATTTAATAAAGGAATCAAACCATAAAATCAGGAGCACAGAATATTCTCAAGAGATGTAGAACCAGATGCCGTTCTTCCTCTCTCGTCATCATCTGCACATAAGCACTGTGATGTGTGTGCAAGTGAGGTGGGCACGTGGTGTACGAGATGGAGAGGACCCTGGACTGGGGTTTAGACTTTAGGCTTTAGTCCTGGACCTGCAACTACCAGCGAGTGTGTATAGCAGGCACGTTGCTTTTCCAGGTCAACTTTTTTCATCTGCAAATTGAGTTGAATTAGATAATCTCTGCGGAGAAGGCAGTGGCAACCCACTCCAGTACTCTTGCTTAGAAAATCCCATGGATGGAGGAGCCTGGAAGGCTGCAGTCCATGGGATCACTGAGAGTCAGACATGACTGAGCAACTTCACTTTCACTTTTCACTTTCATGCATTGGAGAAGGAAATGGCAACCCACTCCAGTGTTCTTGCCTGGAGAATCCCAGGGACGGGGAGCCTGGTGGGCTGCCGTCGCTAGGGTCGCACAGAGTCGGACACGACTGAAGCGACTTAGCAGCAGCAGCAGCAGGTAATCTCTGAGGTCTCTCCTGGCTCTTAAATTCTAAATATAGGTGCAGCTTTTAAAAATTCTTTACATAGATAAAGCAATTTCAAATAAACATATACTGATAAGTAATTGAAAACCTGACTCCAGGCAACAATTCCAATCTTCACCAGTAAAACTGTTATTAGTGCTGTGTAAATGTTAAAAATAAGAGGCTCATGTTTAGTCCTTTTCACTTTCTCTTATCTGCTCCATAAGGGATAGGTGAAGGAATAAAAAACACAGAGATACAGATATTTAAGCCCCTGTTTTTTTGACGTAGTACTGTGTTTGTTGCTGTAATACTCTACTTTAATGATCTAGGTATTTCTCAAACAACCCAGAGTTAACTGTTTTGTCAAAAATAATAGCAGTAACATTAAAGAATAAGTTTATTATTCTGAGGATGGCTTTTTACATGGTTTTGGACAAGTTACTCATGATTTGAGGGGGCTCATATTTCTGCTTGTACGATGAGAAGATTTGAAACTACATGTCCCCTTAAGGCCTTTTTATTGAATTCTCAGAATATTTCCTAAAGCAATGGCTTAGATAGTCTAAACTTAATCTTCATACTTTTTCTCTATAGAAATGCAAATTTTATCATACATTATTAGAAAAGATTTTCATTTTTCAGCACTTTTTGAGCATTTTTAACAAATTTGGAAGTACGGCTTAAATTTTTTGTAAAATTGCTACTAATATGTAGGTTTTAGCATGCAGGGAAAACAAAAGAAATTAAATGGTTTTGGTGTAAGTGTATTCCTTAACTTTGGTTAGGCACTTTGGTATTAAAACACCTTACTTTTGTTATTTAGTCTTCTCCATGGAACATTGTAATTCTTAAGAAAAATCTCAATATAATACTTGATTTGTGATCACATTTAATTAGAATTTGAAAGTCAAATGCATTAATCCACTAAGGAATCAGTTTCTCGTTGTTAGGTGTGATCACATCAAGGCATTTGTGATTTTTGAACTAGAGTATTTGAAGGAGTAAGCTTCTCTTTTTTTCATTTTGTTTGTTTATCAGATGAAAACTTAGGCACAGACATGTATTGTTAAAGAATTTCGTGTATATTTGTTTACCCATGTTCAGAACAGCTCTGTTTATAATGGCCAAGAGTGGGAGCAACCCAAATATCCACTGATGGGTGAATAGATAAACTGTGATATATGCGTACAATGGAATATTATTCAGCCTTAAAAAGAAAGGAAATTCTGACACAAGCTACAACATGGCTGAACCTTTTGGACGTTATACTAAGTAAAAAAAGCTAGTCAGGAAGAGACAAATACTGGTGATTATAAAGTCCCTAAAATAGTTATATTCATAGAAAAAGAAAGTAGCGTGGTGGTTGCCAGGGGTTGGGAAGGTGGTAGGGAGACAGGGAATTATTTAATGGATATAGAGTTTCACAAGATGAGAACGTTCTGGAGGCTGGTTGCACAGCGATGTGAATACATGTAACACTAATGAAATGTATACTTTAGAAACGGTTGAGATAGTAAAGTTTGTGTATTTTTACTACAGTTTTAAAAAGATTTTCATGTGTTGTAAAATTAATATAGCATCTCTAGAAATGACCTTTCTTTGGTGTTCATTCTCAAAACACTAAAAGTGTTTTTTTGTTTGTTTATCATAAAATGTCTCTCTTTGTGGAATATTCATAGCTGTTGCTTTTTAAGAAAAGTACCCAAATGGTACTAGAGGGCTTCCCAGGTGGCACTAGTGGTAAAGAACCCACATGTGAGTTTGACCCCTGGGTCGGGAAGGTACCCTGGAGAAGGGAATGGCAACCCACTATGGATGTGAGAGTTGGACTGCGAAGAAGGCTGAGCGCTGAAGAATTGATGCTTTTGAACTGTGGTGTTGGAGAAGACTCTTGAGAGTCCCTTGGACTGCAAGGAGATCCAACCAGTCCATTCTGAAGGAGATCAGCCCTGGGATTTCTTTGGAGGGAATGATGCCAAAGCTGAAACTCCAGTACTTTGGCCACCTCATGCGAAGAGTTGACTGATTGGAAAAGACTTTGATGCTGGGAGGGATTGGGGGCAGGAGGAGAAGGGGACGACCGAGGATGAGATGGCTGGATGGCATCACTGACTCGATGGACTTGAGTCTGAGTGAACTCCAGGAGTTGGTGATGGACAGGGAGGCCTGGCGTGCTGCGATTCATGGGGTCGCAAAGAGTCGGACACGACTGAGCGACTGAACTGAACTGAACTGATGGTATTCTTGCCTGGAGAATCCCATGGGCAGAAGAGCTTGGTGGGCTACAGTCCATGGGGTTGCAGAGTCGAACATAGCTGAAGCGACTTAGCACACATGCATGCAAGTGGCTGGAAAGTAGCAAATGACAGGGGCTACAGCCTTGGCTTTGTATTTTGCTTTACAGGATTACCAAGAACTTCACAGCTCTAGGATTTAGGCCTGGCAGGCAGTGATATTCTCCATGTTTAGAAGTTAAGCAACTTGCACGTGACAGTGTAGTGGAAATGAATCAAAAGAGGTTGTTCATCTCTTAGCCCAGTGCCCTTGCTTTTTGCATTGTGCTCGCCCAGCAAGAAGGCAAAGTCCTCGGACGTGTACCTTCTCTTATTTTACCTTACGTTACACTGCTTCCTATGGACATAGTATCACAATTTAGAATACTAAATCTGAACAGAGTCATAATACCACTAGAGGTAATCTAAAGGAAAGCATCTGAAATGCTTAATGGTGCTGTAAGGGCTGTTGTATGAAATTAAACTAAAGTATTATATATATATATACACACGCACATACATATATATGTATACATATTTGTTGTTGCTAAATTGTGTCTGACTCTTTTGTGACTGCATAGAATGGGGAAACAGTGGAAACAGTGACTGACTTTATTTTTCTGGGCTCCAAAATCACTGCAGATGGTAATTGCAGCCATGAAATTAAAAGACGCTTACTTCTTGGAAAGAAAGTTGTGACCAACTTAGACAGCATATTGAAAAGCAGAGACATTACTTTGCCAACAAAGATCCATCTAGTGAAGGCTATGGTTTTTCCAGTGGTCATGTATGGATGTGAGAGTTGGACTATAAAGAAAGCTGAGCGCCACAGAATTGATGCTTTTGAACGGTGGTGTTGGAGAAGACTTTTGAGAGTCCCTTGAACTGCAAGGAGATCCAACCAGTCCATCCTAAAGGAAATCAGTCCTGGGTGTTCACTGGAAGGACTGATGTTGAAGCTGAAACTCCAATATTTTGGTCACCTGATGCGAAATGCTGATTCATTTGAAAAGACCCTGATGCTGGGAAAGATTGAGGGCAGGAGGAGAAGGGGATGACAGAAGATGAGATGGTTGGATGGCATCACCGACTCAATGGACATTCTGCTTCCTATGGACATAGTATCACAATTTAGAATACTAAATCTGAACAGAGTCATAATACCACTAGAGGTAATCTAAAGAAAAGCATCTGAAATGCTTAATGGTGCTGTAAGGGCTGTTGTATGAAATTAAACTAAAGTATTATATATATATATACACACGCACATACATATATATGTATACATATTTGTTGTTGCTAAATTGTGTCTGACTCTTTTGTGACTGCATAGAATGGGGAAACAGTGGAAACAGTGACTGACTTTATTTTTCTGGGCTCCAAAATCACTGCAGATGGTAATTGCAGCCATGAAATTAAAAGATGCTTACTTCTTGGAAAGAAAGTTGTGACCAACTTAGACAGCATATTGAAAAGCAGAGACATTACTTTGCCAACAAAGATCCATCTAGTGAAGGCTATGGTTTTTCCAGTGGTCATGTATGGATGTGAGAGTTGGACTATAAAGAAAGCTGAGCGCCACAGAATTGATGCTTTTGAACGGTGGTGTTGGAGAAGACTTTTGAGAGTCCCTTGAACTGCAAGGAGATCCAACCAGTCCATTCTAAAGGAAATCAGTCCTGGGTGTTCACTGGAAGGACTGATGTTGAAGCTGAAACTCCAATATTTTGGTCACCTGATGCGAAATGCTGATTCATTTGAAAAGACCCTGATGCTGGGAAAGATTGAGGGCAGGAGGAGAAGGGGATGACAGAAGATGAGATGGTTGGATGGCATCACCGACTCAATGGACATGGGTTTGGGTGGACTTCGGGTGTTGGTGATGGACAGGAAGGCCTGGCGTGCTGCGGTTCCTGAGGTCACAAAGAGTCAGACACGACTGAGCGACTGCACTGAACTGAGACTGTAGCCGCCAGGCTCTTCTGTCTGTGGGATTTCCTGGGCAAGAGTACTGGAGTGGGTTGCCATTCATTTCCTTCTCCAGGGGATCTTCCTGACCCAGGGATTGAACCTCCTGCATTACAGGTGTATTCTTTACCACTGTGCCACCTGGGAAGTTCATATATCATCTGTATGAATATATATATATATTATAAAAAGTGGTAGTGGTATTTAGCCTGAGAAGGTGAAGCTGACTTCCATATTATGGATTCACTTAGGACCTTAAAAAAAAGTATATTCAAAGTGAATTATGAAAGTGTTTGCCAAACTTCATAATATAAGAACTAGAAACTTAACTAGTTAATTAGTGAAGAGGAATTAAGGATCCATGATGGATATTCGGCACATAGAACAGTTAGCAAGAGAAGATCTTAACCAAAGTTCCTGTTAAAACACACCTCATACTCCAGTCGTATCTCAATGTTTTTTTGCTTTTAGTTTTTTTAAAGCCACACTGATAGCACTAAGGGTGGTATTTGGACTTTTAACTCTCAGATTAGCGCATGGAGGATGTTTTATGACTGCTTTTCCTGAGAAGCCCAGCAAAGTGTGAAAATGGGGTGAGAAGATTACTTGCCTGCATTCTGTCTTGGCTCCCTGTATTCATAGCATTATTCTTCTATATCAAATGTACATGTGTTTAAGTCCATTTCTTCATCATAGAGTTGTTAAATAATGCCCCCTGTGAACATTAACTTAGGTGATACTACAGCATTTTATAGTCCCCATAATGATCCTATACTAGAAGCTCAGTAAATAGCATTGAGTTTCAAAATATGAAGATGATATCTAAATTCATGGTTAAAAAGTATATATTACACACACCCATATACATCTTCCTCTCCCTGTGACCTATGACTGCCGTATATCTCCCCCACTGGTTTTTATGAATATGTAGTTTTTTAAACCATGTATATAGATATGGTCTGCACATGGTAGAACTCACTGCTGTTTATTGAACTGTTTATAGGACTGTTATGATATGAATTTTATACACTTTGTATTATTTAATGTTTCTTAGTGTCCTTAGAAGAGGACCTCCCTGGTGGCTCAGCGGTAAAGAATCTGCCTGCAATGCAGGAGACTTGGGTTTGATCCTTGGGTTAGGAAGATCCCCTGGAGAGGGAAAGGGCAGCCCACTCCAGTATTCTTGCCTGGGAAATCCCATGGACAGAGGAGCCTGGTGGGCTGCTGTCCGTGGGATTTCAAGAGTCAGACACAATTTAGTGACTAAACCACCACCACGATGAAGAAATAGACTTAAAAACTGTACAACTAGAAAGTAACAGAGCTGGGATGGAATTGCGATCTTTTACCTCCGTCTTTCATTGGTGACCTTTGCATAAAGCAACACAGCCTCCTTACTCGTCCTACAAATACTGCTTTTTTGTCCAGTCATTATGGTGAACATGTATTGAATGTTTATTATGTGCCAAGCTCTCTGACCAGTGCTTTGTATGTGTCACATTTAATCCGTTTACTCCTTTGGGTTTAGTATGTTACTATCCCCATTTTCTTTCTTTCTTTTTTTTTTTTTAATTAATTTTTATTGGAGCTTCCCAGGCAGGTTCGATCCCTGGGTCAGGAAGAGTCCCTGAAGAAGGAGATGACTACCCACTTCAGAATTCTTGCCTGAGAAGTCCCATGGACAGAGAAGCCTGGCAGGCTACAGTCCAGAGGGTCGCAAAGAGTTGGACATGACTTCAAGATTAAACAACAGCATGTGTGGATGCTCAATTGTTCAGTCGTGTCCGACTCTGTGGCCCATGGACTGTAGTCAATCCACCAGGCTCCTCTGTCCATGGGACTCTCCAGGCCAAGAATACTGGAGGGGGTTGCCATTTCTTTCTTCCAGGGGATGTTCCTGACCCAGGGATTGAACCCATGTCTCTTGTGTCTCCTCTGTTGGCAGGTAGATTATTTACCACTAAGCCACCTGGGAACCCACACAACAGCAGCAGCAATTTTTACTGGAGTGTAGCTGCTTTACAATCTTGTGTTAATTTCTACTATCCCGATTTTCTAAGCAGATAGACCAGCCTCTGGATAGTATCCATCTAGGACCAACCCTCCCAAATTGAGCCTTCGCGTAAATGATCTGCACCTCTTGTCACACATTGACTCACCTTGTCTGTGTTATTGCCTTTTCTCCTTTGAAGCTTCTGAGTCCGTCCCTATTTTATCTGCTCTCTATGAGAAATGTTATAATTTCTCCCGCTTTTCACCTTTATTGTGTTCTCTGTACAAATAAACTTGGAACCAGAATTCTTTTTTCTCTGCTGTTAACTCCTCTCTGCATTCTTGCAGGCTCTTGGGTGACTAGTATCAGCTGAGTTCATGAAACTCCATGCTGGCCACTGAACCCCTCAGAGCCCGCAGCTTCCCCTCACCATGCTGGTGATGACCTCCACTCCCTCCAGTCTGCCCATCACAGTCTGACCTCTTAGTCTTTTTGAGCTCAGCCTCCAAATTCT
This sequence comes from Oreotragus oreotragus, assembly GCA_006410675.1. Lineage (NCBI taxonomy): Eukaryota > Metazoa > Chordata > Mammalia > Artiodactyla > Bovidae > Oreotragus > Oreotragus oreotragus. Next base: position 156,492 of record SJYX01020542.1, on the reverse strand, counting down.
TCAAGAGCTGCCCTTTCCTTCAGTTCATTCAGGCATTCTTCCAAACTGAAAGCAGCGTCCTCTGCCCTGAGCCCAGAGTGGGTTAAAGAAGACAGACATTCCCCCTGGTCATCACCCTGACTCACCCCCCAGTCCTCCACTATCTTCAGAATGTTTCATTTCTAAAGTAAATCTCAGCTGATGACTTGTCCCCGTGTATCCAGACCTTTCTTCTCTGAGCCTATTTCATCTCACTGATACCCAAAATCTTCCTTGGCTTGAAGAATATATTAAGCATCAGATTTTAGACTGGTACCCAGAAGAGGTGGTATTTAGTTTATCCTTGTCACGGAGATAAGATCTTTCTCAAACTCTTCTTGACAACAGTTATCCACATTTGCTCATTAAAATTTTCTTTTAGCAAGTTTTCGCAAGTATTGTAGAGATACATCAAGGAACAAGGGCTGTAGCCCTGGCCCTCATGATACTTAAATAATTGGAGGAAGACATTGACTACATCCTTCAGAAAAACAGTAGTTTCTCTTTGGGGTGCTTTCAGTGTACAGCACAACATGAAGTCCCTGTTATTTGGTACAGTCTTTAGAGGCGAATGGATTTATAACAATATCTCCTGAATATTAGTGATTAGCTTCCAGGTGTTGAAAACATGGAGTTGATTTGCAGTTGTTGGTTCTCACTTATCAAGGAGGGGTGAATAGTCACAGAGAACAGTGTGTATTACATGCTTCTTGATGTCTTGACTATACTCCAGAAGCGACTCAGTGTCTCTGGTTGGTTACTGAACTTGTTTGCTTTTGTCTATGGGAGGTTAAGGGCTTCCCTGGTGGCTCAGATGGTAAAAAAAAAAAAAAACATTTAAAATGCAGGATACCCAGGTTCGATACCTGAGTCGGGAAGATCCCCAGGAGAAAGGAATGACCATCCACTCCAGAATTCTTGCCTGGAGAATTTCATGGATAGAGGAGCCTGGCGGGCTACTGTCCACGGGGTCACAAAGAGTCGGACACAGCTAAGCGACTAAGCATTATGGGAGGTTAAGTAGAGGTGGACGTTGTTAGAAAACAAAACTAGCTGATTTATTCAGGGAGCCTCTAGGAACAAGCAAATCAAAATTACATGACTTGATTATCTATATAAAGTAGGCCCACACTTCTGCATAGACTAAAGCAGTTCTTAGACTTTAATGTGTTAATCACCTAGAAAACTAATTAAAGCACAGCTCTGGCTTAGTAAGTCCTGAGTGAGGCCTGAGATTCTGCATTTCAAGTAAGTTTCCAAGAGGTGCTTTTCTGCTAGTGCAGGCAGCACACTTTTTTCTTTAAGTTTCGTATTTATCTTTGGCTGCGCTGGGTCTCCGTTGCTGAGCAGGGGCTCCTTGCTAGTTCCACTGTGCGGGCTTCTTTTCTCGGTGGCTTCTCTTGTTGTGGCGCTTGGGCTCTGGGGCTCCTGGGCTCAGCCGTTGCAGTTTGAGGGCCCTGAGCTCGGGCTCAGCAGATGGGGTGCTCGGGCCTAGTGGTCCCTCGGCATGTGGCGTCTTCCCAGACCAGGAAAGAACCCGGGTCCCCTGCACCGGCAGGTGGATTCTTAACCACTGGACCACCAGGAAAGCCTGGGACCACCCTTTAAGTAGCACAAGGATGGAGTTTTAATGTTTTTGATAATCTGCTATGCACTACATACAAGGGCCTCCCTGGTAGCTTGGACGAAAGCATCTGCCTGCAGTGCAGTGTTTCGCTCCCTGGGTTGGGAAGATCCCACTGGAGAAGGGAATGGCTACCCACTCCAGTATTCTTGTCTGGAGAATCCCAGAGAAGCCTGGCAGAGTACAGTCCATGGGGTCGCAAAGAGTCAGACACGACCGAGAGACTGACACCACAATCACTATGTTCTATGATAGAAAAACAAGAATTTCAAAATATTATTTTAAAATTTTAAAATATTTTTAAGAATTTTAAAATAATGTTATTAAAATTTATTTAAGAGAACCATAGCAATGGCATGGATTTATATAGAATATTTAGGGTTTTTTCCACTCCAGCAGAGACTTTGTATTTCTTTTAGAATGATATTGATCTAGGACTCTTGCTCATTTTATAGGAATCAAAAGGGCAGTTTAGAAATATCTTGAATGTTAGGAATCTGTATAGTTATAACACTGAGTCACTTTGCTGTACAGCAGAGATTGGCACAACAGTGCAAATCAGCTGCATGTGTGCTCACTCAGTCGTGGCAGATCCTTTGTGCCCTCATGGACTGTGGCCCACCAGACTCCTCTGCTCATGGGATTCTCCCGGCAAGAATACTGGAGCAGGTCGCCATTTCCTTCTCCAAAGGATCTTCCTGAGCCAGGGATTGAACATGCATCTCCTGGGTCTTCTGCACTGGCAGGTGGTTCTTTCCCACTGAGCCACTTGGGGAGCCCTGTAAATCAACTATACTTCAATAAAAATAACATGTCTTGAATGTCGATTCTCACAGTAGCCATAATAATAGTAGCTATTTTCTAGATACTTCTTGGCCTTCAGTGTGCTTGGGCTCAACCATCTGTGGGTGTGGCCGCCGTGGGAACCTCTGTGGTTTTAGAGGTCATGGTCGCAGCCCCTGCCCTGTCTGGCGTGGGACACAGTTAGACAGTGCCAGGACGGTGTCATGGCATGCTAGAGGCAATCACAGCATGCTTTAAAAGTTTCCGAAGAAATTCATGGTTAGTGAATTTTAAGTGCAAAAAGGGTTCATGTTGGAGTGGCTTCCTACAGAGGGTTTTCAGTGTGAACCTCAAAGCAACTCTGTGCTTTGGGTAATCTAGTGGCGCTAGTGGTAAAGAATCCATCTGCCAATGCAAGAGGTGTGGGTTCGACCCCTGGGTCAGGAAGATCCCCTGAAGTAGGAAATGGCAACCCACTCCAACATTCTTGCCTGGAGAGTTCCCTGGGCAGAGTAGCCTGGTGGGCTACAGTCCACGGGGTGGCAGACAATCAGACGCGACTGAGTAACTGAACACACACGCATTATCACCCCCATTTTACACAGGAGAAACCTGTGGCCCAAGAGTTTCAGGTTCAGAGTCATGGGGCTGGAAAATGAGTGACAGAGCTGGAATCCAGCTGTAGTCAGTGCAGGTCCTGTCCTCTGTCCCTCGGTGCCGTATTCCCTCTGCTTCGTGTGACTCCCCAAGCCATCACCCAGCTGAGATTATTTCCTCCTGTAACCATGTGCCCTTCCTTATCAATTCTGGGAATCTGGATCTTCTAAAATTTTAAATTGTTACTAATTTTTCTTTTGATGGCCACTGAGCCACCTGGGAAGCCCAGTAAATCAACTGTCAGCTTAGACTACTTGCAGAAGAAAGCCCATTCTAACTGGTAGGAATCCCAAGCTCTTAAAAGCTTTAAAGGAAATAAGACTTTCAAAGAAAGAAGAGGCCTATAGAGATTTTTAAGAAAATGGCTTTACTATACATAGTTTGTTGTAAGAATTAATTACAGTTGTTTGTATACAAGTAGAAGTTTCCAAGGACTTGAGTTACTTCAAAACTATTGGACTAAAAATATTATTTATTAAAATCTGGCTTACATTTTCTTAAAAGGATGCTTTAAAAAAAAAAAAAACTTTTTCAAATAATTAAAAATTTAGAGTTAGACTTGTTATGCATTTGCTCTCCTGAATAAATTATAAAATGTGCTGTATTCTCACCATATGTTATAAAATATTCTGTCTTCTCACTTTATAGTCTTCTGCTGAGATTAATTGCTGATGGCGATTTTTCTTTAATTTGGTTTAACTCTTCTCTTGGGAGAGAGGAGGATTTAGTGGTTTGATTATTGTCAGTAGTAAAGACGGTACTGACATGTACTGAGCGCTTACTCTCTGTCAGACACTGTATGTCGTGTCTTATTCCTCCCGGCAACCCTAGCATCACCCATAAAGTCAGAGAGACTGGGTAGCTTGCTGGGGCTTATTCAGCTGGTGAATGAGAGAGCTGGGGTCCTAAGGCTGCTAGTCTGACTTGAGAGTTCATATTCAGAGCCTAGAGGACGCCTCTAGGTTGGGAAGAAAAGGCCTGGAAGACATAGAGGGCTTGGCTCTTAGCCAGAGGGGTCAGATGATCCCTGACATAGGACCCACCTGCCAGGTGATCCCTGACACAGGACCCACCTGCGTGGAGATGCAGAGGGAACAGGGTGCAACAGAAGGAAGGGCCTGTGGCGTCCACGTATGCTGGGAACGTGCCCATTTAACTGTCACCCATCAACCTTGTGAGACAGTTATTTTTTCTCGTTAAAAAGAGTTGGAAAGACCAGGTGATGGTGCATCCATAGAGTCTGTTGCCCGTCCCCTCTCTTGGTCCTCACGTCTTTTTCTGTTTTCTCTTCCTTCCTCTCTGGTTGCTTCGCAGCCGTTGATCCCATTCTTCCCTTAGGTGTTCCCCAGGGTTCCACCTTCATTCGTTTTAGTCTTTCATTCTGTGTGTTCTTTCCCTTGTGACCTGAAATCCTGGAGGGGTTCTCACGACCAGTGACTCCTCCGTGTTTCTGCTGCCCTGGCAGTCACCTGCAGCTCCAGACCTTGCTGGATACCTCCCGCTGGGTGTCCCCCAGGTGCTTCAGACAGAAGAGGTTTAGAAAGCACCTGAATACCTCCTGCTCCTCTTCCTTTACGCTCTGTCCCAGACCCACAACTTCACCATATGTGCCACCAGCCGGGCCAGAAGTCTGGGAGTAACCCCGAGCTTTTCTTTCGCTCTCACTTCTCACATCCACATTAGCCACCAAGCCTGTAGATTTTGCTCTTGTGACTTTCCCATCTGCCTATCTTTTCCGTTGGCAGTGCAACCCTTGAATCCAGGTTGCGCTCATTTCTTGCACAGGGTAGTGGTCTCCAAGGCTGGCTGCCCGCCCATCAGCATCAGCAGGGGAATTTGAAGGTTGTAGTGCTGAGCCCTACCCACAGAGATGTTGATTCAGTAGATCTGGGGTGGAAACTAGGAATCTACATTTTTAATGAGCAGATGGTTCTTCCGTGGGCAACAGACAGATACTTGAGAACCACTGACCCAGCTGGTTTTCCTGCCTTTCCCCTTCAGTCCATCCCCTGCTGCCTCCATCAGCATCTGCCGAAAGGCACATGTGGTCTCCAGTCTCTAACCAAGGAAGCATCTCTCTTATCTACAGGATAAGTTCCAGCTCTTCAGCAGAGTTTGTGAGACTCCCCCAGGTCTGATGTGGCCTGTAAGTCTCTAGTCATTTCCTGCCATCTTTCCTTGCATACATCCTCTACCTCGGGCTCCCCTGTGGCTCAGCTGGTAAAGAATCCGCCTGCAGTGTGGGAGACCTGGGTTCGATGCCTGGGTTGGGAAGATCCCCTGGAGAAGGGAAAGGCTACCCACTCCANTCATTTCCTGCCATCTTTCCTTGCATACATCCTCTACCTCGGGCTCCCCTGTGGCTCAGCTGGTAAAGAATCCGCCTGCAGTGTGGGAGACCTGGGTTCGATGCCTGGGTTGGGAAGATCCCCTGGAGAAGGGAAAGGCTACCCACTCCAGTATTCTGGCCCGGAGAATTCCATGGGCTGCTTGTATAGTCCACGGGGTCACAAAGAGTTGGACACGACTGAGCGACTGTACCTTTCACTTCACATCCTCTGCCTCAGGCCTGCTTAGATTCCAGAGTAAGTGTTTCACTGATTTGTGGCTCCTTATACATATGCTCCTCTCTGCAGGAAAGCCTGCCGACCTTCCTATCTGCTTGCCGGGTTTCTCTTTTCTTCAAGGAACGGTTTGGGCGTCCGCTCTGGAAGCTGCCCTTGTCGCCTCTCTCCTGTCCCCAGACTGGCCTCTGATGCCGCTCTCAGAATCCGGCAAAGCAATTGATTGGTCATGTCTGTCTCCTCTGATAGATGATGAGTTTTGAGAGGTCAAGGACCAAATGACCTGCCCCCAATTACTGAGCTCAGAAGGGATGGAAGGGCTGTTCTGTTTACTATGCTGGGTGATTTTTGAGGTGCAAGTTAGGTTAAGAATAAACGAAACTGTTGGTGGGGAAGGTATTCAAGGGAAGCCCCACTTCAGATGAACCATTTTGGGGGTACCATTTTAAAAATAAAGGTATAATTTACACATAATAAAGTGAACTCTTTTCTAGTGAACAGCTTGTGAGTTCTCTTGAGCACATAGTTGTTAACCATTACATGGCCTTTTAATATAGATAAAATTGTATGATTGTTGACCAAACTAGTGTTTGTAAACCAGTCTCACTTGGCATGAGCTTTGTGGAACAAAGTGTTTTAGATGGAAACAGTTTCTTGAGAAAGAAGTTAACCCTTAAGGGTCTGGAAGCTTAAGGTAATGTGTCTTGGTAATTCTTATTTTTGAAATAAAGTTCCTTGCTCCGAAACTTGATTTGCAATAACATTTAACTTTAGATTTGTTAACTTTAATTTAAAATTAATTATTAATTCTTAAATAAAGGAAACTCATTTCCAAAGGAGACAGCTTTCTACTTATAGAAGGAGAGATCTCATGGTTAGAAATTTCTGAATTTATAGGCGTAATTTACTTTGCTGAAGCCCTTCTCATGGGTTCTCTGGAAATAGAGAATAGATCTGGTGCCTCTTTAGGTCTTTCAGTACTTGATGAGGCCTCCTCTTTCGAAGGCTACACATCCCTGGTCTTTCCTTGGTATTTGGTGTCGTGTCCTCCAGAGCATCGTGACCCCAGACCAGGTCTGCCGGATGCAGCACCTGAGAAAGTGTGAGCCGCAGTGTGTTTATCTCTTGTCCTTTCTGCTCAGGGGACTTCTGTAAGTCTCTCTTGTTTTCTTTCCCTTGAAGGACCATGATGGATAGTCAGAGTTCTCTTTGAAAATGTTCTTCATGCCTATAATTTAGGGGGAAAATGGTGGGAGCATTTTTCCCTTAAAATGAGTGGGCATGGTGACTGAGAAGGTGGGCTCCACCTTCTCGTACAAGTCTCTTGGTCTCTATGCATCTCATTTTTAAAATAAAGGGATCATTTCTAAATCTGAAATTCTACACATCTAATTTATTGTTGTTGTTGTTTAGTGGCTAAGTCATGTCCGACACTTTGCAACCCCATGGACTGCAGCATAGGCTTCCCTGTCCTTCACCATCTCCCAGAGTTTGCTTAAACTCATGTCCATTGAGTTGGTGATGCCATCCAACCATCTCAATCTCTGTCGTCCCCTTCTTCTCCTGCCTTCTGTCTTTCCCAGCATCAAGGTCTTTACCAATGAGACAGCTCTGCACATCAGGTTGCCAAAGTATTGGAGCTTCAGCATCAGTCCTTCTAATGAATATTCAGGGATGTGCAACATGAAAGGCTTAAAATTATTAATGAAAGTGAAAGTTGCTAAGTCATGTCTGACTCTTTGTGACCCCATGGACTGTAGCCCACCAGGCTCTTCTGTCCATGGAATTCTGCAGGCAAGAAGGCTAGACTGGGTAGCCATTCCTTTCTCCGGGGGATCTTGCTGACCCAGGGATTGAACTCAGGTCTCAAACCCAGGTCTCTTGCATTGCAGGCAGGGTCTTTACCATCTGAGCCATGAGGAAGGCCCAAAATTGTTTATCAGTTCAGTTCAGTCACTCAGTCGTGTCTGACTCTTTGCGACCCCATGAATTGCAGCACACTAGGCCTCTCTGTCCATCACCAACTCCCAGAGTTCACTCAGACTCACGCCCATCGAGTCAGTGATGCCATCCAGCCATCTCATTCTCTGTCGTCCCCTTCCCCTCTTGCCCCCAATCCCTCCCAGCATCAGAGTCTTTTCCAATGAGTCAACTCTTTGCATGAGGTGGCCAAAGTACTGGAGTTTCAGCTTTAGCATCATTCCTTCCAAAGAAATCCCAGGGCTGATCTCCTTCAGAATGGACTGGTTGGATCTCCTTGCAGTCCAAGGGACTCTCAAGAGTCTTCTCCAATACCACAGTTCAAATGCATCAATTCTTTGGCACTCAGCCTTCTTCACAGTCCAACTGTCACATCCATACATGACTACTGGAAAAACCATAGCCTTTGACTAGACGGACCTTAGTCAGCAAAGTAATGTCTCTGCTTTTGAATATGCTATCTAGGTTGGTCATAACTTTGCTTCCAAGGAGTAAGTGTCTTTTAATCTCATGGCTGCAGTCACCATCTGCAGTGATTTTGGAGCCCCCAAAAATAAAGTCTGACACCGTTTCCACTGTTTCCCCATCTATTTCCCATGAAGTGATGGGACCAGAGGCCATGATCTTCGTTTTCTGAATGTTGAGCTTTAAGCCAACTTTTTCACTCTCCACTTTCACTTTCATCAAGAGGCTTTTTAGTTCCTCTTCACTTTTCTGAGGTTATTGATATTTCTCCTGGCAATCTTGATTCCAGCTTGTGTTTCTTCCAGCCCAGCGTTTCTCATGATGTACTCTGCATATAAGTTAAATAAGCAGGGTGAGAGTATACAGCCTTGACGTACTCCTTTTCCTATTTGGAACCAGTCTATTGTTCCATGGCCAGTTCTAACTGTTGCTTCCTGACCTGCATACAGATTTCTCAAGAGGCAGGTCAGGTGATCTGGTATTCTCATCTCTTTCAGAATTTAGGCTCAAAAATAAGAGCAAAATCATAAGAATATGAAGCATATATATGTTAGTAAGCATATTAATAAAATTAAATATAGAAAGAAGACAATATGACGAATCAACTAGAGTTCAATTTATATACTGTTTGTGTCTTATTGACCCTCTCCCTCCCCTGTAAGAGCTTTTCATAGAGAGCATTCCCAAGAATGTTACGTGAAACCCATTTGAATCTTGATATTCCTGGATGACAGAATCTGACTTCAGTGATGGCAAGAGGGATAGTGTTTCAATAGAATTTTTCTTTTTTTCCACCCCTAATAAATTCATGGTGTGGAACCCCACCCATCACTGTGTACTGACAGCATACCAGAAACATGTCTTCTTTTATTCTAATATGCATGATCTATATTTGGATCCCGTGTAACTCAAATAACTAGAGGATTTAATTCCTTCAAAAGATGATTTCAGGGTGACTTCCCTGGTGGCTCAGATGGTACAGCGTCTGTCTACGGTGCAGGAGACCCGGGTTCGATCCCTGGGTCGGGAAGATCCCCTGGAGAAGGAAACGGCAGTCCACTCCAGTACTATTGCCTGGAAAATCCCATGGACAAAGGAACCTGGTGGGCTGCAGTCCATGGGGTCGCAAAGAGTCAGACACGACTGAGCAACTTCACTTTCACTTTCACTGATGGGTCAGTGGTAAAGAGTGCGCCTGCCAATGCAGGAGACATGGGTTCGATCTCTGGTCCAGTAATATCCCACCTGCTGAGGAGTAACTAAGCCCTGCACCACGGCTCCTGAGCCTGTGCTCTGGAGCCTGGAAGCCGCTACTCAGCCCATGGGTTGCAGCTACTGAAGCCCACGTGCCCTAGAGCCCACCCTCAGCAGTAAGGGAAGCCACCGTCATGAGAAGCCCTGCTGCCACGACTGGCAGCCCTACTAAGCCGCAGCTAGGGGAAAAAAACCTGTCCAGCCACAGGGATCCAGCCCCCTACTAAGCCGCAGCTAGGGGAAAAAAGCCTGTCCAGCCACAGAGGTCCAGCGCAGCCAACAATAAAGAGAGAGAAAGGGATTAGTTAACAGAGGGAACACCAGACTCAGAAGAGGCCAGACCAGAGGCAGGGCGAGTGGGGATGGGGCATTGGAGGACGGCCACAGGACAGCGTGGAGGGGAGCACATGCAGGGTTCTGGCCGTGAGAAGTGGGTCCCTGGCCAGCGAACCTGCTTGTTCTCTTAATCCAGCGTTCCTTACCTTCAGTCCCTTTCCTTCTCTCTGTGAAACAGTGAAAGCTGCTCAGTCGTGTCCAAATCTGCGAGCCCATGGATGGTAGCTCCCCGGGCTCCTCTGTCCATGGGATTGTCCCGGCAAGAATACTGGAGTGGGTTGCCATTTCCTCCTCCAGGGGATCTTCCCGACCCAGGGATCAGACTGGGGTCTCCTGCACTGTAGGGGGATTCTTTACCATCTGAGCTACCAGGGAACCCTTCTTCTCCTTGTTGTTGTAAAAAGTAGCCATTTTTAGAAGTTAGAAGGAAAACTCCCAAGGGGTCACCTAGTGTTCTGCTACTCAAGGATGGTCCATGGAACAGTGGCATAGCCTCACTTGGAACTTCTAGAAAGTGCAAAATCTTCCTAAGGTGAGCCATACCCCCAAGCTACTGAGTCAGAACCTGCACTGTAACTGTGCTCCCACGTGATTCTTTTTCTTGTTGAAGTTGGAGAAGCACTAATCTGGTTTCCCTGCTCCCCATCAGGCTTTACAGATGAAGGGAATGAGGACAAGTTGTGCCCTTAAGGTCTTACCCCCAGCCGCAGAGCTGTCGTTAAAACAGCCTGCCTGTCTGCTGGTGGAGTCTCTCGTGCCTTCTCTGTTCCCCTGTTACTCCTTGTCTGCCCCCCGGCACCTCTTTTACCCCTGTTGGCTTCTGTCAGTATTTCTTCCTGTCTAGACCTTCAGCTTCTCACTCATGTCTCTTTAAATATCTCTGTTGTGTGAGTAACACCATGCATTAAAAAGGATGGGCATTTTTTCCCCCAAAGAACTTTCTTTTATTGAAAGATTTCAGAAAAGTAACAGTCCTGAATGAAAAGGTAACTTTTATGCGGTTTGAGAGAGTCTGTTAAAGAGAACCTCAGTTCTCCCACCATTCTGATGAAGCAGAGTTCATTGTTCTTGGTTTTACAAAATTATGATGATATAACCAATCATTTATGTCATGTGTAAACCTGCTATTCAGGTTTAAGGAAAATAATATTCAAATTAATATCTTAAGCAAAGTTTGAGGCTTACGTTCATGGATTGCAACAACCAGTGTGTGTTTCTTAGAACTATTTGCATTTAATGGTCAGGAAGATCCCCTGCAGTACGCTATGGGAGCCCACTCCAGTATTCTTACCTGGTGAATCCCATGGACAGAGGAGCCTGATAGGCTACAGTCCATCAGTTCACAAGAGTAAGACATGATTGAGAATGAGCATTAGCTCTTGACGATTCAGTTCAGTCCAGTCACTCAGTCTTGTCCGACGCTTTGCGACACCATGATTCCATTGACATTCTTTCTTTTTAAATTTTTTATTGAACTTTTTATTTTGTATTGAGCAGGGCCAGTTAACAATTGGAGAAGCACTAATCTGGTTTCCCTGCTCCCCATCAGGCTTTACAGATGAAGGGAATGAGGACAAGTTGTGCCCTTAAGGTCTTACCCCCAGCCGCAGAGCTGTCGTTAAAACAGCCTGCCTGTCTGCTGGTGGAGTCTCTCGTGCCTTCTCTGTTCCCCTGTTACTCCTTGTCTGCCCCCCGGCACCTCTTTTACCCCTGTTGGCTTCTGTCAGTATTTCTTCCTGTCTAGACCTTCAGCTTCTCACTCATGTCTCTTTAAATATCTCTGTTGTGTGAGTAACACCATGCATTAAAAAGGATGGGCATTTTTTCCCCCAAAGAACTTTCTTTTATTGAAAGATTTCAGAAAAGTAACAGTCCTGAATGAAAAGGTAACTTTTATGCGGTTTGAGAGAGTCTGTTAAAGAGAACCTCAGTTCTCCCACCATTCTGATGAAGCAGAGTTCATTGTTCTTGGTTTTACAAAATTATGATGATATAACCAATCATTTATGTCATGTGTAAACCTGCTATTCAGGTTTAAGGAAAATAATATTCAAATTAATATCTTAAGCAAAGTTTGAGGCTTACGTTCATGGATTGCAACAACCAGTGTGTGTTTCTTAGAACTATTTGCATTTAATGGTCAGGAAGATCCCCTGCAGTACGCTATGGGAGCCCACTCCAGTATTCTTACCTGGTGAATCCCATGGACAGAGGAGCCTGATAGGCTACAGTCCATCAGTTCACAAGAGTAAGACATGATTGAGAATGAGCATTAGCTCTTGACGATTCAGTTCAGTCCAGTCACTCAGTCTTGTCCAACGCTTTGCGACACCATGATTCCATTGACATTCTTTCTTTTTAAATTTTTTATTGAACTTTTTATTTTGTATTGAGCAGGGCCAGTTAACAATCCAGTACTCTTGCCTGGAAAATCCCATGGATGGAGGAGCCTGGTGGGCTGCAGTCCATGGGGTGGCTAAGAGTCATACACGACTGAGCGACTTCACTTTCACTTTTCACTTTCATGCATTGGAGAAGGAAACGGCAACCCACTCCAGTGTTCTTGCCTGGAGAATCCCAGGGACGGGGAGCCTGATGGGCTGCCGTCTATGGGGTCACACACAGTCAGACACGACTAAAGCGACTTAGCAGCAGCAGCAGCAGTTAACAATGTTGTACTAGTTTCAGGTGGACAGCAAAGGAACTCAGCCATACATATACATACATGGATCCATTTCCCTCCAAACTCCCTCCCAAGAATGCGCATTTTTATTTATTATTGATTTGGGGGAAATTTTGGACCCACCTCTCTAATTTTTCCCTTGCTTGCTGCTCGGAACTGCCTTTGAAGTCAATAGGAATTGTGTGTGTAAGAGTAAGAAATAATGTATAATGTTAGAAGTTAGAAAAGCCTTACAGGTGAATTTATCTTCCTTTCTTTGTTACATAGTCAGTCAGTTCAGTTGCTCAGCCCTGTCCAACTCTCTGCGACCCCATGGACTGCAGCGCACCAGGCTTCCTGTCCATCGCCAGCTTCCGCAGCTGCTCATGTCCATTGAGTTGGTGATGCCATCCAGCTGTCTTGTCTTCTGTCATCTCTTCCTCCTCCTGCCTTCAATCTTTCCCAGCACCAGGCTCTTCTCCAGTGAGTCAGCCCTTCCCATCAGGTAGCCAGAGGATTATAGTTTCTGCTTCAGCATTAGTCCCTCCAGTGAATATTCAGGACTGATTTCCATTAGGATTGACTAATTTGATCTCCTTGCAGTCCAAGGAACTCTCAAGAGTCTTCTCCAACACCACAGTTCAAAACATCAATTCTTCCTTTATAGTCCAACTCTCACATTCATACATGACCACCGGAAAAACCATAGCTTTGACTAGACGGACTTTTGTTGGCAAAGTAACGTCTCTGCTTTTCAATATGCTGTCTAGGTTGGTCATAATGTTTCTTCCAAGGAGCAAGTGTCTTTTAATTTCATGGCTGCAGTCACCACCTGCAGTGATTTTGGAGCCCNTTGTTGGCAAAGTAACGTCTCTGCTTTTCAATATGCTGTCTAGGTTGGTCATAATGTTTCTTCCAAGGAGCAAGTGTCTTTTAATTTCATGGCTGCAGTCACCACCTGCAGTGATTTTGGAGCCCACGAAATAGTCTCTCACTGTTTCCATTGTTTACCCATATATTTGCCATGAAGTGATGGGACCAGATGCCATGATCCTACTTTTTGGAATGTTGAGTTTTAAGCCAGATTTTTTTCACTCTTCTCTTTCACCTTCATCAAGAGGCTTCTTAGTTCCTCTTTGCTTTCTCCCTTGTGAAGTGAAGTTGCTCAGTCGTGTCCGACTCTGTGCGACCCCATGGACTGTAGCCTACCGGGTTCTTCCCTCCATGGGAATCTCCAGGCAAGAATACTCTTTTCTCCCTTAAGGGTGGTGTTATCTGCATATCTGAGGTTATTGATATTTTCCTGGCAATCTTGATTCCAACTTGTGCAGCCTAGCATTTTGCATGATGTACTCTGCCTACAAGTTAAATAAGCAGGGTGACAATATACAGCTTTGACGTACTCCTTCCCCAGTTTGGAACCGGTCTGTTGTTCCGTGTCCGGTTCTGACTTTTGCTTCTTGACCTGCATACAGACTTCTCAGGAGTCAGGTAAGGTGGTCTGATATTCCCATTTCTTGAAGAATTGTCCACAGTTTATTGTGATCCACAGTCAAAGGCTTTGGCATAGTCAATAAAACAGAAGTAGATGTTTTTCTAGAACTCTCTTGCTTTTTCTATGATCCAGCAGATGTTGGCAATGTGATCTCTGGTTCCTCTGCCTTTTCTAAATCCCACTTGAACATCTGAAAGTTCTCAGTTTATGTACTGTTGAGGCCTTGCTTGGAGAATTTTGAACATGACTAGCGTGTGAGATGAGTGTAATTGTGTGGTAGTTTGAGCATTCTTTGGCATTGCCTTTCTTTGGGGTTAGAATGAAAACTGACCTTTTCCAGTCCTGTGGCCACTGCTGAGTTTTCCAAATTTGCTGGCATATTGAGTGCAGCACTTTAACAGCATCATCTTTTAGGATTTGAAACAGCTCAACTGGAGTTCCATCACCTCCACTAGTTTGTTCATAGTGATGCTTCCTAAGGCCCACTTGACTTTGCCCTCCAGGATGTCTAGCTCTAGGTAAGTGATCACACCATCTGATTATCTGGGTCGTGAAGATCTTTTTTGTACAGTTCTTCTGTGTATTCTTGCCACCTCTTCTTA
>SJYX01020542.1:93477-142044 GCA_006410675.1 Oreotragus oreotragus | reverse complement strand
TCTGCATATCTGAGGTTATTGATATTTTCCTGGCAATCTTGATTCCAACTTGTGCAGCCTAGCATTTTGCATGATGTACTCTGCCTACAAGTTAAATAAGCAGGGTGACAATATACAGCTTTGACGTACTCCTTCCCCAGTTTGGAACCGGTCTGTTGTTCCGTGTCCGGTTCTGACTTTTGCTTCTTGACCTGCATACAGACTTCTCAGGAGTCAGGTAAGGTGGTCTGATATTCCCATTTCTTGAAGAATTGTCCACAGTTTATTGTGATCCACAGTCAAAGGCTTTGGCATAGTCAATAAAACAGAAGTAGATGTTTTTCTAGAACTCTCTTGCTTTTTCTATGATCCAGCAGATGTTGGCAATGTGATCTCTGGTTCCTCTGCCTTTTCTAAATCCCACTTGAACATCTGAAAGTTCTCAGTTTATGTACTGTTGAGGCCTTGCTTGGAGAATTTTGAACATGACTAGCGTGTGAGATGAGTGTAATTGTGTGGTAGTTTGAGCATTCTTTGGCATTGCCTTTCTTTGGGGTTAGAATGAAAACTGACCTTTTCCAGTCCTGTGGCCACTGCTGAGTTTTCCAAATTTGCTGGCATATTGAGTGCAGCACTTTAACAGCATCATCTTTTAGGATTTGAAACAGCTCAACTGGAGTTCCATCACCTCCACTAGTTTGTTCATAGTGATGCTTCCTAAGGCCCACTTGACTTTGCCCTCCAGGATGTCTAGCTCTAGGTAAATGATCACACCATCTGATTATCTGGGTCGTGAAGATCTTTTTTGTACAGTTCTTCTGTGTATTCTTGCCACCTCTTCTTAGTATCTTCTGCTTCTGTTAGGTCCATACCTTGTCTTTCCTTTATTGCGCCCATCTTTGCATGAAAAGTTCCCTTGGTATCTCTAATTTTATTGAAGAGATCTCTAGTCATTCCCATTCTATTGTTTTCCTGTATTTCTTTGCATTGATCACTGAGGAAGGCTTTCTTATCTCTCCTTGCTATTCTTTGGAACTCTGCATTCAGATCTTTCCTTTTCTCCTTTGCCTTTTGCTTCTCTTCTTTTCTCAGCTATTTGTAAGCCCTCCTCAGACAACCATTTTGCCTTTTTCTTGCTGATAGTCTTAATCCCTGCCTCCTGTACAATGTCATGAACCTGTGTCCACACTCTGTCAGATCTAATCCTTTGAATCTGTTTGTCACTTTCACTGTATAATCGTAGGAGATTTTGATTTAGGTCATACCTGAGTGGTCTAGTGATTTTTCCTAGTTTCTTCAATGTAAGTCTGAATTTTGCAATAAGGAGTTCATGATCTGAACCACAGTCAGCTCCTGGTCTTTTTTTTGCTGACTGTATAGAGCTTCCCCATCTTCAGCTGCAAAGAATATAATCGATCTTTCTTTGTAATTTTCTTTGTTACATAGATTATCTCATAGCAGAGTTCTTTTGCTCTTCGCATCCATCCCATGGGAAAAGCCCTCTAGTTTGTGGATGGAGGTGGGACACCCCGGCAGCTCCTTTTCTCGTGACCGGAAGTAGAGCCAGGCTTTAGGATTTAGGGGCTTTGTATTAATCTTTTTCTATAATATAGAAAAATAAAGATCAAGTAGATCAGTACCCCATGTTTTAAGGGGCCTTTTGACATAGAAAGATATGGGTGCAGAAGGATGGCATAGTGACATGAAAGAAGAGTGCCCAGCCACTAGTGAGACCACAGTGGCACAGTACCTTCCTTCAACAAAAGCCATCCCACCGTCTTTTAAATTATCCTGCCTATAGGAGGACTGCCATTCCTCCTGTCTTTTAAGCATTCTAGTTTGTTTTTAGGTCTGGAGTATGTTTTGGTTTGAGTGACAGAACCATGATTTCTGCCAGTAGACAGATGGTAGGCTTCCACCGTAAACGCTGAAGTGAAATCAGTTCCTCTGGGTTCTCCAGCCCTGTTCTCACATTTGTGTTCCTTCTTCTTCTTGTTCTTTCTGAGTCAGTATCCCTCCTTGCTGTTGTTCAGCCACTGAGTCTTGTTCGACTCTTGGTAGCCCCCTGGACTGCAGCCCACCAGGCTCCTCTCTCATGGGATTTTCTGGGTGAGAATACTGGAGTGGGTTGCTGTTTCCTTCTCCAGAAGATCTTCCTGACCCAGGGGTCAAACCCAAGTCTCCTGAATTGCGAGGGGATTCTTACCGGCTGAGTCACCTGGGAAGCCCCATCCCACTTTTCTAGCGACTCTTTTTCTATGGAAACCATAGTTATTAAATTACTTCCCACCTTTGGAAGCTATGTGATTAAATATGTTTGTACTTGTGTTTCACACGTTCTACCTTATTTTCTGTTGACAGTAATATAGGAACAGGTTAATTTATTTTTATGTAAAGTATTTTGAAAGATAATTAACTTATCCAGAGCTGCTTCACATATATATAAAACTGACAGTTTAAATAGAGAGACATTGTAATGAGCAATCAAATTACATTCCTTTAGGCTAAGTTTTAGGAACTGGCTAAAATTTTTTAACTATTGAGAAATATATTATTTTCCTCAAAACATAAAAAATACATAAAAATAATATGTATTACCAAGAATAAATTAGACATTAGATTCACAACCTGCAAAATGCCATTTAGCTTTTAGAAATGTAAAAATTGACTTCAGTGTCTTTTTATAATGTAAATTTTTGTTTACCTCATATTTCATTATTATGCATCTCAGAAATATTTGTGGCAAAACTCTGTTATAAATTTGATTCAAGATTACATATTTGAATTTAAAGACAGATGATTCAATTTAAATGAATAATGTGTTACATTGAAGATATATATATTTACACATACATAAGGTAAATGATTTATTGCTTTAGAGAAAAGCACTTAAGTTGATTATATTCATGGGAAAAGAATAAATTCATGTTCTCAAGAAAGAAAAATGTCTTGAATTTGGTGGTTTCCATTTAAATAAATTATCAAACTGTAATGACCTGTAACTTAATCCTCAACTTAATTCAGTTATTACCATAGTCTTGTCTTCAACATCCAGATAGCTTTCAGGGGATGGCGTCCATTCTCCAGACCTTTTCAGTTTACTAAGGTTTTCCTGCTTTTAGCATAGGAGGGAGCAGCTTCCAAACTGTGCTGATTTATTTCACATATTTAATATAGGGTCAAGTGTCTCCTTTAAGTATTTTCTGTCTATGAAACCTTTGATTAACTTTTCGTCCCAAGCCTATTCTGTATTTTCAAGGAACCTTGTTTCATCTCTTTGTTGTCAAGGTTCTCTGTCAAATATATAAGGTGTCCCTTATATAATGCAATTTCTCTTCCAAAAGCTACTCCCAGGAATTACTTCTTGTTTCTTTGGTTTAAATGTCATGTATTTTTTAAATGTATATCTTTTTAATTGGAGGATAATTGCTTTACTGTATTGTGTTGGTTTCTGCCTTACATCAACATAAGTCAGCCATCGGTATTCATATGTCCCCTCCTTCTTGAACCTTCCTCCCACTCTGTCCCACCCCTCTAGGTTGTCACATAGCACTGGCCTGAGCTCGCTGCATCATACAGAAAATTCCCACTGGCTGTTTTACATATGGTAACATACATGTTTCCATTCTACTCTCTCAGTTTGTCCCACTGTGTCCACAAATCTGTTCTCTTTGTCTGCATCTCCATTCAGTTCAGTTCAGTTCAGTCGTGTCCGACTCTTTGCGACCCCATGAATCGCAGCACGCCAGGTCTCGCTGTCCGTCACCATCTCCCGGAGTTCACTCAGACTCACGTCCATTGAGTCGGTGATGCCATCCAGCCATCACATCCTCTGTTGTCCCCTTCTCCTCCTGCCCCTAGTCCCTCCCAGCATCAGACTCTTTTCCATTGCTGCCCTGCAAATAAGTTCACCAGTACCATCTTTCTAAATTCCATATGTATGTGTTAATATACAATATTTGTTTTTCTTTTTGACTTACTTCGCTTTGTATAATAGGGTCCAGGTTCATCCATGTCATTAGAACTGTATGTCATGTGTTTTTGTTGGACCTCTAAGGATCTGTATTTGGTCACGGAGGGAAGCTAAGTTGAAATGTGGCACTTCCTAATAATTTCATTTGATAAAACATTTATTATGTAATGAATTTTGTGTCCCCTCTGTAGATAAACGCGTCGAGAACTGGCCTCTGATGCAGTCTCCACTGCCTACACTTTGCATAAGCACCCTGTACCTCCTCTTCGTGTGGCTGGGTCCAAAATGGATGAAGGACCGAGAACCTTTCCAGATGCGTTTAGTGCTCATTCTCTATAATTTCGGGATGGTTTTGCTTAACCTTTTTATCTTCAGAGAGGTAGGTTTACTAAAGTTCACTTTATACTTCCTCAGGTCTGTTGCAAATTAGAAAATAAGAATGTGTAAAACTACGATTGGAATGTTGTGCCCTAAGATAACTGTTAGCTCCTCTAAGAGTAAATTTTATGTTACTGACATAAGCATGGATAACAAAGATCTGAAACATACATAAAGTATAAGACTTGTTTAAACTGGAATTTGGAAGCAGACAAACTGGATTCTAAAATAACCCTTACTGATTTTTCTCACATTGCTGCTAAGTCACTTCAGGCATGTCTGACTCTGTGCGACCCCATAGACGGCAGCCCAATAGGCTCCTCCATCCCTGGGGTTCTCCAGGCAAGAACACTGGAGTGGGTTGCCATTTCCTTCTCCAATGCATGAAAGTGAAAAGTGAAAGTGAAGTTGCTCAGTCATGTCCAACTCTTAGCAACCCCATGGACTGCAGCCTACCAGGCTCCTCCGTCCATGGGATTTTCCAGGCAAGAGTACTGGAATGGGGTGCCATTGCCTTTTCTGACATTGGAAGTTCCTTAACTTTTTTGAGGCTCATTTCCCCCATCTGTAAAATGGGCATAATACCTATCTTCTAAGGTATCAGAGATAAGTGAGATAATTTTTGCATAGTGTTTAGAACATATTAAGACCTCAATAAATAGTTGTGGCTATTTATATTTCTCATTCGGCAGTTTCAGGTTTGGTAACTGATGAAAATATGCAGATGTAAAATACCGATTTCAAATTTAAATCCTACCACATAATATTAATTTTAGGTTGGAACTAAAATGAGTTAACTGNTCTGTAACTTAATCCTCAACTTAATTCAGTTATTACCATAGTCTTGTCTTCAACATCCAGATAGCTTTCAGGGGATGGCGTCCATTCTCTAGACCTTTTCAGTTTACTAAGGTTTTCCTGCTTTTAGCATAGGAGGGAGCAGCTTCCAAACTGTGCTGATTTATTTCACATATTTAATATAGGGTCAAGTGTCTCCTTTAAGTATTTTCTGTCTATGAAACCTTTGATTAACTTTTCGTCCCAAGCCTATTCTGTATTTTCAAGGAACCTTGTTTCATCTCTTTGTTGTCAAGGTTCTCTGTCAAATATATAAGGTGTCCCTTATATAATGCAATTTCTCTTCCAAAAGCTACTCCCAGGAATTACTTCTTGTTTCTTTGGTTTAAATGTCATGTATTTTTTAAATGTATATCTTTTTAATTGGAGGATAATTGCTTTACTGTATTGTGTTGGTTTCTGCCTTACATCAACATAAGTCAGCCATCGGTATTCATATGTCCCCTCCTTCTTGAACCTTCCTCCCACTCTGTCCCACCCCTCTAGGTTGTCACATAGCACTGGCCTGAGCTCGCTGCATCATACAGAAAATTCCCACTGGCTGTTTTACATATGGTAACATACATGTTTCCATTCTACTCTCTCAATTTGTCCCACTGTGTCCACAAATCTGTTCTCTTTGTCTGCATCTCCATTCAGTTCAGTTCAGTTCAGTCGTGTCCGACTCTTTGCGACCCCATGAATCGCAGCACGCCAGGTCTCGCTGTCCGTCACCATCTCCCGGAGTTCACTCAGACTCACGTCCATTGAGTCGGTGATGCCATCCAGCCATCACATCCTCTGTTGTCCCCTTCTCCTCCTGCCCCTAGTCCCTCCCAGCATCAGACTCTTTTCCATTGCTGCCCTGCAAATAAGTTCACCAGTACCATCTTTCTAAATTCCATATGTATGTGTTAATATACAATATTTGTTTTTCTTTTTGACTTACTTCGCTTTGTATAATAGGGTCCAGGTTCATCCATGTCATTAGAACTGTATGTCATGTGTTTTTGTTGGACCTCTAAGGATCTGTATTTGGTCACGGAGGGAAGCTAAGTTGAAATGTGGCACTTCCTAATAATTTCATTTGATAAAACATTTATTATGTAATGAATTTTGTGTCCCCTCTGTAGATAAACGCGTCGAGAACTGGCCTCTGATGCAGTCTCCACTGCCTACACTTTGCATAAGCACCCTGTACCTCCTCTTCGTGTGGCTGGGTCCAAAATGGATGAAGGACCGAGAACCTTTCCAGATGCGTTTAGTGCTCATTCTCTATAATTTCGGGATGGTTTTGCTTAACCTTTTTATCTTCAGAGAGGTAGGTTTACTAAAGTTCACTTTATACTTCCTCAGGTCTGTTGCAAATTAGAAAATAAGAATGTGTAAAACTACGATTGGAATGTTGTGCCCTAAGATAACTGTTAGCTCCTCTAAGAGTAAATTTTATGTTACTGACATAAGCATGGATAACAAAGATCTGAAACATACATAAAGTATAAGACTTGTTTAAACTGGAATTTGGAAGCAGACAAACTGGATTCTAAAATAACCCTTACTGATTTTTCTCACATTGCTGCTAAGTCACTTCAGGCATGTCTGACTCTGTGCGACCCCATAGACGGCAGCCCAATAGGCTCCTCCATCCCTGGGGTTCTCCAGGCAAGAACACTGGAGTGGGTTGCCATTTCCTTCTCCAATGCATGAAAGTGAAAAGTGAAAGTGAAGTTGCTCAGTCATGTCCAACTCTTAGCAACCCCATGGACTGCAGCCTACCAGGCTCCTCCGTCCATGGGATTTTCCAGGCAAGAGTACTGGAATGGGGTGCCATTGCCTTTTCTGACATTGGAAGTTCCTTAACTTTTTTGAGGCTCATTTCCCCCATCTGTAAAATGGGCATAATACCTATCTTCTAAGGTATCAGAGATAAGTGAGATAATTTTTGCATAGTGTTTAGAACATATTAAGACCTCAATAAATAGTTGTGGCTATTTATATTTCTCATTCGGCAGTTTCAGGTTTGGTAACTGATGAAAATATGCAGATGTAAAATACCGATTTCAAATTTAAATCCTACCACATAATATTAATTTTAGGTTGGAACTAAAATGAGTTAACTGTTGTACAACTGTTGCTGCTAATCAGTGTATACTTTTCTGGACACCAAGAAATTCTCTATGGCATTTTAAAAGGAAATCCTAAAAGCTAGACTGACCCAACCACTTTTTAAGTTGTACGAGTGAAAGGAATTTGTTTTCCAAAAGACTCCTCCTTAGTGTTCATCCTGGACCCAGCAAACTGAACTGGTGATGCTAAGAAAATGAACCGTATGCTCCTTTTAAAAAATCTCTTTAACTGACAGCGTAGCCTACAGAAACTCAACATCATAAAAAACTCTAATTTATTTGGCTACTTTCCCTAATTTGTTAGATGCAATCCACTCTGGTTCAAAATTAGAAACCCGTGCAGCTCTTACAGCATGGTTAATCACAGTTTCTCTTAATATTATAAGATAGAGTGTCTCAGTCCAAATTTTACATGTCATTTTAAATTTAGATTTCAACTTAAGAATAAATTGACGGATGATAAATTTTAGAAATTTCAACATGTTAAATGTTTAGTGCATTTGAAATTTATTTTTAAGACAGTATTGCTCTTAAAAATATTTTGAAAGTTTGCACATTGTATGTAGTACTTTTAAATGCTGTATCTTCTAAAACTTTACTCCAAATGTTATTTTCTTTTTCCAGTTATTCATGGGATCATATAATGCAGGATATAGCTATATTTGCCAGACTGTGGATTATTCTGATAACGTTCATGAAGTCAGGGTAAGTACATTAAAAATACTGCTAATCAGTAGAAGTTGGTGTAATTTTGTAGTCTCTAGTCTGTAAAAAACATGCTTTAATGTAGTGGTAAAACTACATTGGGATTGTTTTGAGTCAATAAAACTACTTTTTAAAAAACATAATTTAAAATTCATTTCCTTCCCCCATTATCTTTTCTCATTTGGTGATTTGAGAGTGAATATGTGTTGGACTACTGAAATGCAGTACTCAAAAAAATAATAATACTAATAGTTCCATGTTTAGTATAAAGATTATATTTTAGATTTTTGGTTTTGGGGGTCAAGAATAGAAACTTGAAGTTGAATTCATTTGTTAAGCAAGTATGAGGAAGACAAATATAAATGATTTAATTTTTAGTAAATTAGGCATAGCACAGCTTGTATAGGTATAAACCAAGTTTGTATTTATATTTGAGAAAAGTAGACTAGTAATACAGTGTTATCATATTGTACTTTGTAGAGACCTACATCAGTAAAATTGCCACTTTACTCAAGTGAAGAAACAATAAATTATCTTACTTTGTTAAGTATTTATTGAACGCCTCTTGTATACTGTGTTCATATTAAACATGTGTCCAAAACATATGTTATATATGTGTGTGTGTTTCATGTTAGATATAATATATGTAGTAATAATATAATATGTAGTAGCTGGCCCTGAATAAAATAGCTCTTTAGCATTGGGGTTCAACAGTACAAACACTAGCATTCATCAAGACCCAAGACTAAATTG
This sequence comes from Oreotragus oreotragus, assembly GCA_006410675.1. Classification (NCBI taxonomy): domain Eukaryota; kingdom Metazoa; phylum Chordata; class Mammalia; order Artiodactyla; family Bovidae; genus Oreotragus; species Oreotragus oreotragus. The sequence goes on along the minus strand of SJYX01020542.1, from coordinate 133,293 downwards.
CTTTAAAGTATTTGTGATTTTATGTTTCTGTCTTCATTTCCCCATTAGAAGACTTAACACGCTGATGAAAAATCACCCCTTTTGGTTGTCACGTTGGTTTTATTCATTCAACAAATGTGTATTGAACATCGGCTGTACACAGATAGTGCGATGGTACTGGGGACCCAAGTGGGAAGGCAGACGGGGCCCAGCCTCTGTGGCGCTGACCTTCCAGCAGAGGTGGGAGAGGCAGGCATGCACACAGAAGGTTAGCCAGGAGCTCAGGCCTGAGATTGCCTGAGGGGAGCCCCTTTGCTGAGGTTTGTTGCTAGAGAACCTTCTCCTGGTTGGAGCAGTGGAGCGCGACTGGTCTTGCTGGCATCTGGAGACAGAAAAGGACACCTGTCGGCCTTGCTTTCTTTGAGGAGTGAGCTTAGATAAACCCTTCGGGCCAAACAGCATGTTAACATTTGGGGGATAAAGTTTTAAAAATATCACTCTGGCCATTGTGTGCCTGCCCTCCTGGCATGCATAAATTGATCAGTTCTTTTGAAATGTAGCTGTTGTGAGACCTGAAATCTAGGAGGAGAAAGGACAAGAGTGGCAGCAGATTGTATTTGAACATTTCTTCCCTCTCTGTTATTCTGAGATGTGGCAGAATAAGTGTTTGACTCAGAGACTCATCTTTGTATTCGTTGTTCTGTAGCTAAGAAGGATCTTTTCACTTTGACGTAGCTATTCAGTTACTGGTGGCTCAGATGAAAAAAAATCTGCCTGCAATGCAGCAGACTTGGGTTTGATTGCTGGGTCGGAAGATCCCCTGGAGAAGGCAGTATTCTTGCCTTGAGAATTCCATGGACAGAGGAGCCTGGCGGGCTACTGAGCGATTAGCACTTTCACAAACTAGAGAGGATTGTTAATTACTGTTTATGAATCATTGCTGATTTAGAGTGCCAAATAAGAGTGAAAATAAGACATGACCTCTTCCCTTCTAGATAGAGTTTGCATACTCAGTTGTTAAGTCATGTCCAAGTCCACAGACTATCACCAGGCTCCTCTGTCCCTGGAATTCTCCAAGCAAGAATACTGGAGTGGGTTGGTGTTTCTTGCTCCAGGGGATCTTCCCGACCCAGGGATCAAACCTCTGTCTCCTTCATTGGCAGGAGGATTCTTTACTGCTGAGCCACCTGCGAAGCCCCTTACTGCACCAAAATATTACACTTTAAAATACTAACATAATACTGAATATATGTGTTGCTGTCAGTAGTTCCCTATTTCAAGTTTGTTTTCACACAACTTTTATCGTTTTCAACAATGTTTTTATGCAGACAGACTCAGTAAATAATTCTCAGTTTGTAAATACAAGACATTATTTTTTTCTTTGATTGTTCTCTTTTTTCCTTGCCTACGCTTTAAAATTGTAGTTTTGTTTTTCAAAAGCGAACAGCCAAACCCAAACAAACACAAACCCATGGCATCCAACAGGTGCTCTTATCAAATGAAGAAAGACCCTATCAGCTCTGAAGAGCCCAAGCCTTCCTGTGAATGCATTTGCCAAACTGCTGACACACACAGGTTTACCGTCAGATTTCAGTTTTGTACCGCTGCCTTTGCTGTTGGTATATAGGGCAGATGCCATAGAAAATACTTGACATAAGAAAGGTGAATCTAGATTACTATTTTAGTGAGATTCTTGTGAAATATTTTAAAATGTATATACAGAGGTCACCTCTCACTGGATCCTTGGATCCTTAATCTCAGCGTGTAATGTAATCTTTCTGCACCATCTGGTGTCTTAATTAGAGCCCAGGAAAAGAAAAGACTTACTCATGTAAGCAGGATTATATTTATGACCTAGGAAATATTTGTTGTGTGTGTGTGTTTATTGCAGTTTATCATTTTAAAATTTTCACTGCCTAATAAAAAATAATGTGGTTAAGTATTTTGTTACACATGTTAAAGTGAGAAAGACCAGTTGCTACTCAAGCATACTTGCAAGAATCTCTGAGGCTGGAATATAGGCTAGGCATGAACAACTGAAATACCTTTATAGAGTAAATATCTCAGTTTCTCTACCACATTGAAAATCATAGCAGTTGAAAGTGTTCACAGCACTGCAATCAGCAAGTTGGTACCCATGACATCCAGCTATGAAACAGACTGAAAATTTTCTCTGTACTGTTGGCATAGTGTAGATATAGATTTGGACTCTTTTATTTCCCATCATTTTCCATGAGTAGATGCCTAGGTTTCACACCCACTTAAACAAAAATGATTCTATGCCTCATACATTTTGTGCAGTAAAAATTGCTTAAGACTTAACTTTAGTAGACAGCCATGTGATAGTATCATTCTGGTGTTTATAAAATGCTTTCCCTTTCTTTCTGCAGATAGCTGCTGCCCTGTGGTGGTACTTTATATCTAAAGGAATTGAGTATTTGGACACGGTGTTTTTTATCCTAAGGAAGAAAAACAACCAAGTCTCATTTCTTCACGTGTATCATCACTGTACCATGTTTACGTTGTGGTGGATTGGAATTAAGTGGGTTGCAGGAGGACAGGGTGAGCATCTTCCGTGTACTAAATTAAATAAATGTATCGGGTGGAAAGTGGTGAAAATTTGACTTGGTGTAACGGCAGCCCACTCCAGTTTTCTTGCCTGGAGGATTCCATGGACAGAAGAGCCTGGCGGGCTTCAGTCCATGAAATCGCAAAGAGGAGGCTCATGACTGAGAAACTAACACACACACACACACAAATATAACTTACTTCCAGACTTAATTATTCCTGTGTTAATGTCACTTTAAAGAAATTTGAAGAAAGTAGAGCTTTAGCTGTTTATCTGTGACTACTTTTACACCTAAAGATTTACCCCAGAGATTAGCATAAATGAATCCCAAGTGTAGCAAACAGTATTTTGAGAGGGAGCAATTCTAGTGGTTCTGATCCAGAGGATACCAAGATAGAACTTCTCCATCTGAAGGTTCCTTCTCTTCTCCAGGCCCAGAGCCCACTTTTGCTCTCAAACAGGCCCCAGTGCACCTACTGTTTCTTACCCAAAGGAAATTGTATGTAGCCTTCTCAGTATTGAAGAGAATCTGAACTCACAGTTTGGCCAAGATCTGCCTCCAGCTTTTCAGATGCCTGTACATTGGAGATAATTCACATCATTGAGCTGGAAGCAGACCATTCCTCTGATGGGAACCCAGGGTACAAGTCATACTACAGTTCACCTTGCTACTTTACTTTTAAACTATTTAGAAATCTAAGAAACGAGTACTCTCTTGTTGTAGCTATGTGTATCGGCACATGTAAAGAGTAATGAAGGATTTACAAATCTGCTTTAAACCGTTATATGTACCCTGGCTTTTATTCCCCCAAGAGCAACAGAATGAAAAATATTGGCAGTGTTAGGACCTACTTAAGTACATTAGGGCCTACTTGAGCCACTTGGGAAGTCCTTTGCCTTTGAAGAACACCCATTTTTATTTATACGGTAAAAGCCGGAGTCTAAACTTTAAAAATATTTGGCATGATCTGAAGAGAAGGCTTGCTTGTCCATTAGAACTATTTTACAACTTTTATTTCTCATCTATACTCAGTATTAAATGTTGGAAAAGGATGTAGATCGATTTATTTTATGTTCAGATGGTTTATCACAAAATAAAGATTTCTGTGTCTTGTAATTCTTTCTTTTTCTAAAGCATTTTTTGGAGCCCAGATGAATTCCTTCATCCATGTGATCATGTACTCATACTATGGGTTGGCTGCCTTCGGCCCGTGGATTCAGAAATACCTCTGGTGGAAGCGATACCTGACCATGCTACAGCTGGTGAGTTCTCAGCTAGAGCACTGAGGGTGTCAGGCGCTCGGTAACTGTGAAGCGCTGAGTCACTTTCAGCCACTTGATGTTATGGACTGGCCTTCTCGGTGTTCCTGCGATAGGCGTTGAGGCTCTCTGGCTCTGAACCACCTGTGCATAGGCTGTGTTCACAGACTCTTGCTTTCTAAATGTCCCTAAAAGACCAGATGCAGGTCCTGTCTGTCTAACAGGAATGCCCTTTAAACATCTCTGTGAAATGGATGAGGAAAGATCTAGGCACGTCTCAAAATACATACTCATTTATGATTAGTGTTCAGTTCACTCGCTCAGCCGTGTCCGACTCTCTGCGACCCCGTGAACCGCAGCACGCCAGGCCTCCCTGTCCATCACCAGCTCCCCGAGTTCACCCAGACTCACGTCCATCAGGTCGGTGATTAGTGTTAGGTCGTTAGACTAGGAAACAGAAGTCCAAAATGGTGGTGGCTAAAGGACAAGGAAGGGAAAAGCCCGCGAAAATAGAAGAGGAATGTCTGAGGACCTCAGGTAGAACAAACAGCACTCCTGGCTAGCCCAGTTTGCATCGGGCAGGCCCAGGGGGAGGGAAAAACATATCAAAAGCGGAGCCAAAGGGCTCTCCCCGCCCCGCCCCACCCCCGGCGCTCTGGCCTTCTCTTCGCGTCTTTGGGTCCACGTGCTCTCTCGCCTCGAGAATGGATTTTCCTGCTATTATCTAAATAAAACAGCTGTAACATGGAGCTGTAACACTGATTGGTCTAAGAGCTATAACACGGTCCATTGGAGCCCTGAGAGCTAGAACACGGTCCGTCCAAGACCCGAGAGCTGTGACACGCCGCGTGCGTCACTCCAGATCTTTGTCGTGGACGAGACAGAACCGAGGAGCATATACTCACCTGACAATTAGAAAAATAACTTCTTTCTTAGTTTTTTTCCACTTAAAATGTTCTTATTACCTCTCTTCGTTCTGCTCTTAGATGAACTTTCTGGTTTTGCACTCCCATTTTTCCGTCCTTGTGAACGCATCCTATACGTTTAGAATAGAAAAGTTGTAGAGAAGTCACAGAGCCGACGGAGGGGTCGGGTGAAGGGCGGGGCCAAGGGGAGCTTCCCGGCTGCCCAGTGGTTAAGGCTCCGTGCTTCCACTGCAGAGGGTGTGAGTTTGGTCCCTGGTCAGGGAGCTAAGATCCCATATGCAGCGCTGTGTGGCCAAAAAATAAAGAAGTTAAAGGACCAAGGATCAGAGAACTCTTAATTTCCTAACACACAGTCCTTAGAGAGCAGAGCTTGGTGTACTCAATTGTTCGTCTTCAGAGCAGACAGTTCGCAGCACCAACCCCTAGTGGGATTTCTGGTAGCATCTGGGTGACTCAGTGCAACCTTCAGAGCTAAAGCACCAGCCCAGTAATCAAACCGGAAATCCAAAACCAACCTGGTAGCTATTCTTCAAGCCTTGGAATTTATTATAATTTGCTTTAATCATAGCATGTGCGCAATTTTATCAGTGGAATCACATTTGGAAGTATCATTCGTCTCTGTTTTAAGTTGCCAAACAACAGGCTACCCAAACAGGAAGCACAGCTTTTGGGGAGTGCTGGGTGTGCAGGATTCATCTGTAAGTAAAATGCTACAGGAAGCTTCCTCCAGTTTTTGTGTGACCTGTTTACACAGTTTGTGTAATTTGCTCCTCTCAGTTATTAGTAAATGGGCCCAAGAAGATGAGAAAAAGACAGAAATCATGTGAACTGTTGTTACCTACTTTGCAGGAAGACTGCACCTGATTCTCCTTGAGCCATGCCCCACTCAGTCACCCCCCCCAGACACACCCTTTTCCAGTGATGCAGGTTCTAAGAATCATTGTGAAATCAAAAGTCCCTAAAACCTGGATTTTGCCATGGGAAACTTTTAAAGTTTTTTAGTCTGATAGAAGTTTGGAGCTATACTTTAAAAATAATATTTAATATAATAATATTGATAATGCTATCCTTAAAGGAGAAGCTGCAATTGCCCATTTTAAATAGGGTGTTAATTTTGTGAAGGGTAGTGTATTTCCAAGGCAGAAGTTCTCACAGCAGTGAATCTTATATGTTAACCTTATAAAAAATTAAGTGTTGTTTAACACCATGAAATCTTATATTGAGAACCGTCCTCTCTTTTTATACTTATTATCAAATATCTACTAAGTTTTACCAAGAATCTTAGTTTTTAAAGGATTGTGTTAATTCAATTTAAAATTTTTAATTAATTTTAAAATGCATATTTACCTGTCTCCTATAAGAAACAGATAATGAACCATTTTGATAAACTCATTTTTAAAGTATACGTACCAGCTTGCTAACAACTTTGTGGAAAGAATTCAATATATTTGGGAGGAAAACAAAAACTGAAGAGCCTTCACTCTCTTAGGCCAGTGATATTCCCTCTCATTAGATAACGTTATTCAGCATTATCCAAAAAATAATCCCCAGGGTCCAGATACCAGGCCAAGGGCCCAGGAATCTTGGGGATCAGTGTGGAGCCCTGCCCTCAGCTGGTACTCGCGGGGAGAGATGGACAGTCCAGAAGTCAGCAGATGCAAAAGACATAATTCCTGTGGAACAGAAAGCCAGCACAAACCAGAGTCCTTTGGTGAAAGGGACGGAGGCCCCCGCTGGGTGGGGGTACTTGGGGCTTAGCAGGAAGCCCCGTTGAGGACGCGGTTTTGAGAAGCGGCCAGCATGGGAAGGAGCCAGGGCCTTGGTGGCTGCCTGCCGCCCCCGGTGAGCGCCTGCGCTGTTGTGTCTTCCAGGTGCAGTTCCACGTGACCATCGGGCACACAGCGCTGTCCCTCTACACCGATTGCCCCTTCCCCAAGTGGATGCACTGGGCCCTCATTGCCTACGCCATCAGCTTCATATTCCTCTTCCTTAACTTCTATGTGCGGACGTACAAAGAGCCCAAGAAAGCAAAACCGGGAAAAACAGCGGCGAATGGTATTTCAGCAAATGGTGTGAACAAATCCGAAAACCACCTAGTGGTAGAAAATGGCAAGAAGCAGAAAAGTGGAAAAGCGAAAGGAGAGTAAAGCGAACTGGGCCTTACCTGGTGTTGACAGTGAGGAAGTTCCTACGCCGTTTAAGATTTCAGGGAAAACAGAAGCAAATGAGGGTTTGAGGGTGGGGAGCAAAAAGGCAAATGTGCTCTATGTATTATTAGTAACCTTTAGATTGAGTAAAGTGTTAAATACAACACCCAGATGTTTTATTTATGAAGTTTTTATTTTAAACATTTTTTTTATTAGCCTTGATGTTGTCAGACCAAAGCAATCATCACGTGACTTTGGAGACCCTTCCCCTGCGCCCTCCCCCTGCATTCACATCCAACAGTGCATGAGATTTTTCATTTCTCTCCACCCTTCAGTTTGATGATCACAGAAACACGGTCTTTATGCCTTTTTTTTTTTTTTAAGCTAAATTGCAACTTACATACTGATGAAAATCAGTTCCCTTATCTTTTCTGGTCCCAAACTGGAAATGCAGATATTTTAAAACGTGCACATTTGAATTCATTTGCTGACTGGAATGATCAAATCTCTCCACCTGTAGTCCGAAGATACCCTTTTGGTTGGAATTAAATTTTAAAAATCTGATGATCTTTGTAGACGCTTAGAGGCTTTATGATGATGGTGTTGGTGAAAATAGAATTATAGTAAAATCCTGTCCAGTGGCTCAAAGTTCACTGTGACCTGCAGCACAAATCACTGTGGGAAACAATTTTGTGATGAAAAGGCAGCCTTTCAATACTCCTGTTACTACTAGGTATATATTATGAAAATTAAGATTACTGTCTGATTGGAACATGAAACAACTCATGTGTCTACTAGTAACATCATGAAACAGTTACATTTTTGTGCTGTTAGAAGAGAGCATGTTGATTTTTATCAGGCTTTCCTTGATTTGTGGCTGTTACTGATTTTTCATATGTGGAAATATACCTACCTCTTCTGTTGGAAAGAACATTTAAAATTAAATAAATTTTAATTAAAAAATCAAGGAGTCCTCTAATGTAAATGTTAATACTGACTTTCAAATTCACTTTTTTTTTTTTTTTTTACAAAAACCGTACAGCAAGCTTTTTTGTGAAATTATCCTTCTCTTTCAATGTGTTTAATTTTGGAGTGATATTTTTCTGTGACAGAGTTGCAAGATCTTATTTGTAACTAGATATGAAGTGTAAACCCGTTCTGGTGCAATATTCTTGACTCCTTGGTGCTAAAGATCATTAAATTCAATGCTTGATTGTTACAAGGTGTTAATTGCTAAGACATAAAGTGAGTAAAAGTGAGAGTAGTCAGAACCAGAACATTAAATTTGCTCTTTACCAGTGAAGTATTTCATGTAATGTAAAAACACAACTGGAAATTCACTAGGAAAGAACTTGTACTGTGTCTTATTACATAGGTTAAATTGCTGGTGGGTATTGCGCAGGGATCTTGTGACCAAAATTTAAAAGGCATGAGTATTTCTAAGTATCTTTAACATATCAAAACTGCATGTGCAGGATGTAATGCTGTTTGTGCAGACTATTTCAGAATACTTTGTAAACTATGAAATATTTATTGTGCATTCAAATTACACACTCCCCCCCCCACCCCCGCTTCAAGGCATGCAGACATGAGAACTACAGAAGATTTGCAGCACGTAATAGTTTGATCTAGGAGGATTCCACACTTTTGTTTTTACCGCTCAGTTTGTAATGACTAGAGATTTGTAAATCTTTGTGAACTTTCTGTACTGGTTCCCTAGAGCTATTCATTCCCTGCTACCTGATTTCAGCACAATAAATATACTACTGCTGTGGGAAAAATGATTTTTTTGGCTACTCAGTTTATTATAAATCTGCTAGATATTTATTTAATTCAGTTGTTAATATTCTAAATTATTCCCTGCTGCCAATTTCTAATGTAAAAAAGAAATGAAACTAGAATTTGGGTGTTAATAATTTCTGGCAAAAAGCTTATTTTTTTATGGTAGCATGTTTCTACTTTAAAGCTTAGATGTTTCTTTGGAAGAATTTTTGGATCCTGACATATCATTTTGTTGTGAATTCTTACATTTGTCATTTCAAATATAAGCTTTTTTTTTTTTGAAGTAACTTTTAATTTTATATTGGAGTGTAGTTGACTAACAATGTGTTGGTTTCAGGTGTACAGTGAAGAGATTCAGTTACGCATATCCGTGTGTCTATTCTTTACCAAATTCTTTTCCCGTTTAAGTTGTTATATAATACTAAGCAGCGTTCCCTGTGCTATACAGTAGTAGGATTTTTTGAAGTAACTTTTAATTTTATATTGGAGTGTAGTTGACTAACAATGTGTTGGTTTCAGGTGTACAGTGAAGAGATTCAGTTACGCATATCCGTGTGTCTATTCTTTACCAAATTCTTTTCCCGTTTAAGTTGTTATATAATACTAAGCAGCGTTCCCTGTGCTATACAGTAGTAGGTCCCTGTTGGTTATCCATTTTAAATATAGCAGTGTGTACATGGCAACACTGTTTAATGGTGTGCTGTTTGTTGTTCTAAAAATAAAGTTAGCAAGTTCTCCTGTTCTGATATTTAAATCCTCCAGTCCTCACTATACTTTAAGTTTTTTTTTTTTTTTTTTACCAAAGATGATTTTAAGATGTAATAAATACAGCCTTTGATGATCGCTTTCATAATTTCTCTTATCACCCCACTAAATACACATGCCTCATATGTAAAAATCAGTGAGGAGGACTGCATCCTCTTTCTGGTAAAAGTTTGTCATTAACTTAAGAAAAGCTTTCTAACACAGAAAATAGGGAATTTCTAAAATATTTGCATTGACTAGGAATAGCTGAGACGTGTTAGCAGTGCGTTTTCCCATTGAACTGATAACTGTGGCTCTCTTTCTTCTCTTCTCTGTGTTCCTCCTGGCTCGCTCTTCTCTTTTCTGTGTTCCTCCTGGCTCTATTTTGCTGGTGGACGCTGACTAGTCCCATTTTTAGCATTATTAATTTAGTTATTCTCTTTTTCACTCTTTCCACACATACTCTGAGGCATTCAAAAAAATTTTTCCTATAGATTATTATAATCATATTTTAGAACATGAAATCTAGAATGCTTTTTTATTTATCAGGAATATTTTAATTTGAAAGCTTGCTTCATATAGGTTAGTTGCTCAGCCATGCCCAAATTTTTGCGACCCCATGGACTGTAGCCCACCAGGCTCCTCTTGGTCCATGGAATTCTCCAGGAAAAAATACAGGAGTGGGCTGCCATTCTCTCCTCCAGTTCTTCCTGACCCAGGGATTGAACCAGGGTCTCCCGCATTGCAGACACATTCTTTGCCATCTTAAAGGGATACCCTGTAAATGAGAAAGAGGACCTAGAGATGGAGGTGATTTTGCTGTCATATCTGTTAATAATGTAATTGGAGCCTTGGGTATTGACTGTTGGGGCAGAGCTTTTGAATCTCACCTTCATTAGAATGTGACAGCATGCTGAACTGTTCACAGTCTCTCTGCTCTTTCCTTGTTATCACCTTAACCTCAGTCAGCCATCTTTGTAACATTGTCCTTACTGAGAAAAAGATGACTGTGGATGTATAGGCTGTAAGTGGCATCCTCACTACAGACCTGCGTGACTCAGAGTTAGGATTTTGCTGGATGATCAATAGGGTCGAATTGCTGAGAGGCTGAGCAACCTGCTCAGGCACACAGCATCTGAGCAGGACACACAAAACCTGCTTGATGAGATCAGTCATCTGCCACTCAGCATGTAAGCAGTTTTGACAGGTAACCTCAGAAAGCAAGTCCTTACTACTGGGTTTTACAATCCATCCTTAAATTAAGCTTAGGTACTTTAGGCAGGGGCTTCCCTGGTGGCTCAGCGGTAAAAGAACCAATGCAGGAGATGTGAGTTCCATCCCTGGGTCAGGAAGATACCCTGAGGAGGAAATGACAACCTATATCAGGACTCTTGCCTGAAAAATCCCATGGACAGAGGAGCCTGGTGGGCTGTCTAGTCCATGGGGTAGCGAAAGAGTCGGACACGACTTAGTGACTAAACAGCGACAACAGTTTTAGGTGGAGGACATCTGAACCAGAAGAATCTTTGTGAAAAGGAAGAAATGTAGAAACCGATTTCTTGTGTCAAAACACTGCAGATCACACAAGTATTTTTCAGGTCAGTTTTCCGGATGTAAATTAGAGAGAGAATGCACAAGTGTCAATTGAAAGGCACAGCTTGTTTTTTCAAGTTATTTATAATAGGAGCCTGTAACATAATTCTGTGTTCCTGAAGAGTCAGAGGTCTAAATTAAAAGTTATAATTGACATACAGAGCAAATACCAGGCGGGACTGTGACATGAAAAAATGGTAATAGCTTTGTTTGGATGGTGACTAATTACCATCCTGGCAGGGGGATGATCTGAATTATCTCTTGGTGTCCTTTTACACTTACAGGTCTAAATTTTGCTGTATCTTTTGAGAAATTAAACATTTTTCTACCTGTTTAAAAGAAACCCCAGAACTTAGGTCTCCTTTTTTCTTTGTCTTTTTCATTTTACAACATAGAAACATGTTTACATGTCCACGTGTGACCAAAGTTTCCTTCATACTTTTATTCCTTGGAGAGCCACCGGATCTTAAATTGAAATTCAACTAGAATTTTTTTTATTTTTTCCATTCGCATAAGTATGTGCATGCGTGTCAGTCGCTTCAGTCGTGTCTGACTCTTTGCGGCCCTATGAATTGTATGTAGCCCACCAGGCTCCCCTGTGCATGGGGATTCTCCAGGCAAGAATACTGGAGTGGGTTGCCAGTGGGTTGCCATGCCCCACGTTTCTTGCATCTCCTGTATTGGCAGGCGGGCTCTTTACCACTAACACCCTCATAGGTGAGGTTTCCGCAAAGAATGTGTCCTTAAAGCAGTATCTTCTTTAAGAATAAATGCATGCTGAAACACATCATTTGATGTCTATCTACCTAATTATAATACCCTAATGCAGCTATCAGAAAGTCACATTGTAACTGAACATCTCCACAAAGAATATGCCCACATTAAAAGCTATTCTACAATGAAAAACTCTGGGAAGGTTTAAATAGTACAACCATTTCTAAAAAGACAAGGTCTTGAAATTACTGGATATCCCACTTTAAATACAAGACTGTGCATTGTAAAGAGTATTTGTCAGCCCACAGGCATGTTCTGTATACACTGTGAGTCTTCACATACCCTTGAATCCTCTTCTTTCAATTTTAGAGAAGCCAGTCGGGTAGTTCCTTTCCTCCGTTTAATTTTTTTTTTCTTCCTTTTTTCATTTGCCATGAAGAGAAAGGAAAGCATCCAATTGAGATTCATTCTTTGTCATCCCTGATGCTGTAGGCTTAGACTAGGATTCTCCTCCCTGTGAGGTAGCTATCCTAAGAACCAGTCTTTCAAGAATAATGATTACCAAGCTATTTGGTAATGAGAGGGTGGGTAGCTTATTAGTCTTGCACAGTATTATGTTAGTGACATTCACACCTCACCTTTGAATATGGTTATGTTCTAATTTCCTCAATAAATCTGGGAACCAAACACAACTTTAACATTTTTCTAAGCAGATTATATACAGTTAGGGTTTATCAACTGTATACATATAGGTGAATTTCAGATATTTTCCACATTCAATTCTCATAGTGAAAATTCAAGATGTTATTCAGTCACAAAGATAGTTGCTCATCAAAGATATGTTTATTTAACAATGTTTACATGTTTACGTTAAACTTGAATTATTATCACCAGCCCTTGTAAAAGTGGCGTCTGGTCTTTTTGTCAGAAAGAAAAGGAGTATGGGAGCTAGTCCCATATGGGAGTACGGGCCTTGAATTTGGGGAACAAATCTCTAATTTATCCTCAGAGTTGAAATTTGGAGTTTACATCCCAGAGTCTTCCATACATATTAACTACTTTGGAAATCCAGCCCCATCTTTAGGTTTGTGTGCTAGATGTTAACAACTCTATGAATCCATTCCTAACCCTTTGAAATGCTCTCCTTCCGTCCTTTCCTCCCTTTGTGTCTGGGGGATGAAAGATTACATTTCTCAGACTCCCTCACAAATTCAGGTGAGCTAGTTGCTTAGTCGTGTCTGACTCTTTGCGACTGTATATGGAATGCTCCAGGCAAGGACACTGGCGTGAGTTGCCATGCCCTTCTCCAGGGGATCTTCCCAACTCAGGAATCAAACTGGGGACTCCTGCGTTGCAGGTGGATTCTTTACCAGCTCAGCCGCCAGGGAAGCTCTCAGGGAGGCACTTAGGAAACTTTCAAAGGCAGAAGGGAGGTGGATGCCATCTTTCTGTAGTAGTGCAATTGTGTGAATAGACTCCTTACTGACACACATGTTGGCAGTAGCTGAACTGCATGTTCTACTATCGGCACCAGGTTGGTGAAGGCAGGCAGTGGTAATGGTGATAACAGGCATGGCAGATGTGGTCATGGGAATTTGAAGTCAAAGACTTAGGGGGCGGCCTCCTGACTTTTCTTCCTCCAAGTTACCAGCAATAGTATAAGCATCTAATCCTTTGAATTAAAGCTCCTTCTGCCTGAAATACGTTGAGTGGTATCTGTTGCATGCAGTGAATCTTACATAAGGAAGTATTCAGTACCAAAATGTAATCAGGAAACAGGCTGCTTGAGATAAGAATGTGGCGTTGGTTATCTGACCTAGTTGAGTTTATAGGCAGTGACAATTTCGTGACCAGTGGGAAATGAGATACTATTTTCCACGTAGCAGATAGCTGACATTTTCACTGTGGTCACCTAGAACAAAATAACTACTGAAAGCAAAGTCTTTGGCAGACCTAGTGGCGGCATTACTGAAGTATTGTGATAGAAATGAGGACTATAAAGACTTGAGTGAGATGGATGTTTCTGATTGCCCTGCAGAGCTATCAGAAAAATCGCTCTTTCCTAGCTGCCCTAAGAGGCCCTCTTACGTCTTGTAGTGGGAGATCTCACCTTAAAACGAGGCCCAAAGTTTGGTCCAAAGTAGTGGCAGAATTACCACTGAAGTTCACAGCCTCACTAAGTGAAAGTTGTGGTGGTAATTGGGAAAGAGTGGGAAGCAAAGGATTGGAATGGGGACATTTGGATGGATTTGGATGAATCGAGAACCTGAATCTCTAAATCCCATTGAATATCTCTAGCCAAGAAAAGCAGCACTTTCTTCCTGGTCAGATATTCGTCCTTGGTTACTTGAGATCCTGTAATGACTTCAACCAAGGTTGTTGTTCAGGCCCTAAGTCCTGTCCGACTTTGCGACCCCATGAACTGCAGCTTGCCAGGCTTCCTTGTCCTTCACAGTCTCCCGGAGCTTGCTCAAAGTCATGTCCATTGAGTCATCCAGCCATCTCTGTTGCCCCTTTCTCCTCTTGCCTTCAATCCTTCCCAGCATCAGGGTCTTTTCCAACGAGTCAGCTGTTCACATCAGGTGGCCAAAGTATTGGAGCCTCAGTTTCAGCAGCAGTCCTTCCAATGAATATCCAGGGTTGATCTTTAGGACTGACTGGCTTCATCTCCTTGCAGTCCAAGGGACTCTCAAGAGTCTTCTCCAACACCACAGTTCAAAAGCATCAGCCTTCTTTATGGTCCAACTCGCATCCATACATGACTACTGGAAAAACCATAGCTTTAGACTATACAGACGTTTGTCGGCCAAGTGATGTCTCTGCTTTTTAATATACTGTCAAGGTTTGTCATAGCTTTTTTTTCAAGGAGAAGTGTCTTTTAATTTCGTGGCTGTAGTCACTGTCTCACCCAAGGTGGAGACCTTCTAAAGCAATGCTGATCTTCCTTGTGTCTGCTTTCTACTCTTTCAGTGTCATCAGATCTGTGAGAAGAATTAGAGCAGGCTCCAGGGAGAAAACACAGAATCTATCCTGGGATGAGATAGCCTAGAATTATAGGACTTGGCTAATTTTTCCTTGCCCTGATTCTGTGAATGCTAAGCAAGCAGAAAGAAACATATCTTAGGGTTAGCCTGAAATTATTTTTAAAGAATTTTAAGGGATTGAAATTATTAATATATATGTACTTATCAGAAAATTTTAATTTGAGGACATAACGGTGAGGAATAGCTTTAATAATTTGTCAAATGTTTAACCTGAAGTCAGGAAAACCTGGAATCATTGATGGCCTGCATCAGGGTGAGACATATGTTAGAAATTCATTGCATTAATGGAGGAGAGACTCCAAAGGCTAAGGGTGTTAGGAATGTTGCAGGTTATTTATTGCATGTGACTCCCCTTGACCACTGTCTCATCATATTTGAGAAATACAGTGTTAAGTGTACATTGGTCATATGTCCTTGAAAATTTCTGTAGTGGCTGTTTTCTGTAGGCTGTGGACTGTAAGGAGGAAAACTTCTACCCTCTTAGGTTCATGACTGTTTGGTTCAGTTCAGTCGCTCAGTCGTGTCCGACTCTTTGAGACCGCATGTACTGCAGCACACCAGGCTTCCCTGTCCATCACCAGCTCCCGGAGTTTACTCAAACTCATGCGATAGAGTCGGTGATGCCATCCAACCGTCTCATCCTCTGTCGTCCCCTTCTCCTCCCACCATCAATCTTTCCCAGCATCAGGGTCTTTTCAAATGAGTCAGTTCTTCACATCAGATGGCCAAAGTATTGGAGTTTCAGCTTCAGCATCAGTCTTTCCAATAAATATTCAAGACTGATTTCCTTTAGGATTGACTGGTTGGATCTCCTTACAGTCCAAGTGTCTCTCAAGAGTCTTCTCCAACGTCACTGTTCAAAAGCATCAACTCTTCAGGGCTCAGCTTTCTTGATAGTCCAACTCTCGCATCTGTACATGATTACTGGAAAAACTGTAGCTTTGACTAGACAGACCTTTGTTGGCAAAGTAATGTCTCTGCTTTTTAATATGCTGTCTAGGTTGGTCATAACTTTTCCAAGGAGCAAGCGTCTTTTAATTTCATGGCTGCAGTCACCATCTGCAGTGATTTTGGAGCCCCCAAAAAACAAAGACTGTCACTATTTCCATTGCTTCCCCATCTATTTGCCATGAAGTGATGGGATCGGATGCTGTGATCTTAGTTTCCTGAATGTTGAGTTTTAAGCCAACTTTACCTGTGAATTAAACTGACAAGAGACAGATTATCAAGAGAAGAGCTTTATAACATTTATTGATGTTAATATTTTCAATTTTATATGCATAGGTGAAGAAATAACCTGAAGACATGGTTAGCCTTCGGAGTTATATACCATTTTAACAAAAGACAACAAATTGTAGAGAAGTGACTGGACAAAGGAAAGTGAATCTCAGATTCTAGGGCTCATACTTTGTGGGAAAGTAACTAGGAAGCATATGGGAGAAACTCATGGGAGATAAGGGTTATTTCATAAGGTTGTTTTTTTGTTTTGTTTTTTCCTAATGCAGGCTCCTCTCTGTTCCTTCTTTGTTTTCAGGGATAAGGGTTGTTATCCCTTTTCCGATACAGGAGTAGAGGGAACAGCCTCACAGGGAAAATTTATTCCCTGCTGTTAGGCAGTCAGAGGGAGGGCAAAGAGCTCTTTCTGTGTCTGCTTTTTCTCAATTGCCTGCAGCTCAAAATAACCCTTGTTGTCAAAGTGAAGTGCTTTAGGGTAACACTCTGATCCTTCAGGACGATGGAGAGAAAGTGCCATTTCTGAAATACATTCTCTGACTTCAGTAGGAATGATGGTATTGCCAATTGCTAGAATTGATGCTTTTGAACTGTGGTGTTGGAGAAGACTCTTGAGAGTCCCTTGGACTGCAAGGAGATCCAACCAGTCCATTCTGAAGGCAATCAGCCCTGGGATTTCTTTGGAAGGAATGATGCTAAAGCTGAAACTCCAGTACTTTGGCCACCTCATGCGAAGAGTTGACTTATTGGAAAAGACTCTGATGCTGGGAGGGATTGGGGACAGGAGGAGAAGGGGACGACCGAGGATGAGATGGCTGGATGGCATCACTGACTCGATGGATGTGAATCTGAGTGAACTCGGGGAGTTGGTGATGGACAGGGAGGCCTGGCATGCTGCGATTCATGGGGTTGCAAAGTGTCGGACATGACTGAGCGACTGAACTGAACTGAACTGAGAAGCCAAATGCCAGTACTTAAATACCAAAATGGACATGGTTATAGTAATGGGCAGCTGAATCTGACAGTTATTATTATTAGGCCATGCCACATGGCTTGCAGGAACTTATTTCCCTGACCAGGAATTGAACCTGTGCCCTCTGCAGTGGAAGCATGGAGTCTTAACCACTGGACTGCCAGGGAATTCCCCTGAGTCGTTATTAAAATAGCTTCATCTGTATTTATGTGTGTGTGTGTGCATGCTCAGTCATGCCCGACTCTTTATGACCCCATGGACTGTAGCTCACCAGGCTCCTCTGTCCATGGAATTTTCCAGGCAAGAATGCTGAAGTACATTGCCATTTCCTCCTCCAGGGGATCTTCCTGACTCAGGGATCGAACCCTCATCTCTTGCATATCCTGCATTGGCAGGAGTCTCCTTTACCAACTGCACCACCTGGGAAGCCCGAGTATTAATGGTGGCTGTTAATCTGTGATGTCCCTAGGACTGAAACAGATAGGCCACCTACTTGATTTCTATCTCTCACTCTAAACTTAGTGAGCACAGGTGTGGCTTGAGTCTCCACAATAGACACAGCCCCCACACCAGTTTCTATGCTTAAGTCATTTCCTAGACCCAGGACTTCTTAAATGAAAGGAATGTGGGAATGTGGGGTTCCCTTGAGAAAATTCCCTCTGACATTGTCACAAGAATGCAGTATAAATTCTACTAGCTTTCACCCAAAGGGAAGGGAAACAAGCAGACTTTAGAGGAATTACTGGGTCACTGAGCTGATGCTGATCGTCAGGCACCCAAACTGCTACTGTGACCATCAGTCAAAACCGAGGCTTAAAGAGGCTGGGGGATAAAGGTAATTTTGGCCTAAGCCCATCCCACAGTGGCCCCATGGATCCCCAAAACTACGCTCTTTGGTTCCTGAATGTATAGTGGATTAGTCATTCTCAGTCTTTGGCTGAATCTCAACATTGGTTCCCTGCGTGGAATGAGGGCTAATATAGATTAAAGGCCCAAGTCAAAGCCCTTAAATATCGATCACCTCCTTCTTGAAACAGTGAACCAAAAGCAATACCACGTTTCTCCATGAATGTTAGAGGTTCATGCCAGCATCAAAGGCGTGAAGATTCAGGGGTGATTATTTTTATTATACACTAACTCTCCAGTTTGACCCTAGCCAGATATTGGAGAATCTTGGAGAATGGCCGTGGATTATTTATGCACATACGCGTGCATGCTTAGTCCTATCTGACTCTGCAACCCCCTGGACTTTAGCCCACCAGACTCCTCTGTCCATGGGATTCTCCAGGCAAGAATCCTGGAATGGGTTGCCATTCCTTTCTCTGGGGATCTTTCCAACCTAGGGAATGAACCCAGGTCCTCTGCACTGGAGGCAGATACTTCACCATCTGAGCTACCAAAGAAGCCCAGGAGGTAGAAAATAGCATAGTTCTTTGCTAAGTGCCCAAGAGGTGGCGGGAGTGGGAAAAAGCATGTAAATTCAAAAGCCATGACATCAACAGTTTGGGGCAGTCCAGCAGTCTATAGCAGATGGAGTTTTTTTTTCTCTTCAGTGAAAGACAATTGCTATACTTTGTTACCCATCGGTATTAAAGAGGTGAATTTCTTAGGCTGCTAAATTTCACTGGACCTTTGAAACAGCATAAATGCATTTAAGGGGCCATTCTGACCAACTTATCAAGTAACCCATCAGGCTGCCAGTTCTGAACGGAGCCAGAGTAGGAAACAGCTTTGTTCCTACTATGAACTGCCGTGCAAGTTATTCTGCTATTTGAGCCTTAAGATCCAACTTCAAGAACCTCAAATGGTTCTTGAAGAATCTGACAGAAGGCCAGCCTTAACATGGAATTACAGTGCAGTCCTCTAGGGCTTTAGCGTAAAGCCACAGTCTAGTCTCCAAATATGCAATTTTAAAGAAACAGATTCTGGACTGCTTCCAGACCGTGGGAGAAATCTGTGTAGTTGACCACAGAGTATCACGTGACCGTGTAAGCTGTACTGCCTATCATTGCCTGGGTGTTATCTGATTCACCGTGTCATAAGCTAGGCCACACACAGCAGCATCCTTTCATCGAGTGGAAGGCCATGAAGGCCCAGGTGAGTGGTGTGGACGGTGCCTTACCCTCAGCCCATGAGTCTGAGCTCTTGAAAATTTCTGTGAAATATAGACTGATTGTGTTTACACAGGTCTGATCCATTCTGCCTTGCTTTGTGTCCTAGGACACTGACCCATGTGGACACTGCATCACTTTGGCTCCCTGATCAGCTGAATCTAATCAATAGGAGATCAATAGGCAGATGGATAAAACGCATAGAGCATCTGTTCCATGCTCTTTCCCTACTTGGGTGATGTATCTCTGACCCTAGCCACTTCCTTCCACGACCACAGTCCCTGCTGGGAAATCTCCTATCCACAGTTTTAATTCTCACTAAGCTCTGGGAGCACTGCTTTCTTCTCTTGTTTCTTCACTTCTAGGGGTGATAACAGCATCACACTCTTGCTAGGGTCTGGGTACCGCAACATCATTTGTTCCTTTAACCTTGCTTGCACCTCTATAAGCCATCTCTTTATAAAAGGTTTTTCATTTAAACCATCTGTGATAAATTTTCATTTATGCTGGAACTCTGATTGAGAAACACTCTTGCTAGGGTCTGGGTACCACAACGTCATTTGTTCCTTTAACCTTGCTTACACCTCTATAAGCCATCTCTTTATAAAAGGCTTTTCATTTAAACCATCTGTGATAAATTTTCATTTATGCTGGAACTCTGATTGAGAAACACTCTTGCTAGGGTCTGGGTACCACAATGTCATTTGTTCCTTTAACCTTGCTTACACCTTTATAAGCCATCTCTTTATAAAAGGCTTTTCATTTAAACCATCTGTGATAAATTTTCACTTATGCTGGAACTCTGATTGAGAAACACTCTTGCTAGGATCTGGGTACCACAATATCATTTGTTCCTTTAACTTTGCTTACACCTCTATAAGCCATCTCTTTATAAAAGGTTTTTCATTTAAACCATCTGTGATAAATTTTCATTTATGCTGGAACTCTAATTGAGAAAATGAAAAAGAAAATAATTGAACCTGGTTAATACTCTTCCGCATAAAATGCAAACACAAGCTGGAAATGGACTGCAGCAGTGTTACAGCTTCACTCATGAACTGGCCTGAAAATGTGTGAAAGGATGTATGTATGTATGTATGTATGTATGTATGTATATAAGTGTTAGCTGTTCAGTCATGTTCGATTCTTTGCAACCCCGTGGACTGTGGCCTGCCAGGTTTCTCTGTCCACGGAATTCTCCAGGCAAGAATACTGGAGTGGGCTGCTATTTCTTTCTCCAGGGGATCTTCACGACCCAGGGATTGAACCTGAGTCTTTTGGGTCTCCTGCATTGACAGATTCTTTACCACTGTATCACCTGGGGAGCCTGTCCTAATATTGTTTGATTGTGGACTAATGTAACTTGAATTCAGGCAAAGAAGAACATGAAAGGAAAGAGTCTGATTTCTTAACTAAATACTGAAGCACTTCAAAATTTATTTATTAACACAATAAATTCAAAGAACTTTCTATATTAGCTTTTCTTATTTATATTAGGAATTAATTTGCACTTGTTATAAGAGAGCGCTGGTTAGAATAGCAAGAATAGCTCTGGTTAGAATAGCAAGAGATAATCAGATTAAGGGCTCCTGGTTGGGCACTGTGACAATAATAGAAATTAATGACTTTAAATCCAGAGGGGCCTGCCATGGATTCCTGGATTAAGGACCATTACTAATACCATGCCAATCCCTGTATACATCTATAAATCTCCTGCAGTTTGAACATAAATGTAATGTTGCATAAAGCTGTTATAAACATCCATGTGCAGGTTTTGTGTGGACATGTTTCCAATGGCTTTGGGTGACTACCCAGAAGCAAATCGCTGGTTCATGTGGTAGGAGTATGTGTTTTTTTGGTAAGAAACTACTGAACTGTCTTCCACAGTGGTTGTACCATTTCCCACTCTTACCGGCAATGAATGAGAGTTCCTGCTGCTCCACGTCCTTGTCAGCATTTGATGTTGTCAGTTTTGGAGGCTACCGTTCTAATGGGCGTGCAGTGTCATCTCACTGTTATTTTCAGTTGCAATTTTTCTAATGACATAGAATGTGGAGGATTTCGTCATATCTTCACTTGCTGCCTGTCTTATTGGATGAAATATCTGCTCAGGTCTTTTGCCCATTTTAAATTTGGATTGTTTATTTTCTTACTGTTGAGCTTTAAGAGTGCCTTGTGTATTTTAAGTAGTGGTCCTTTGTCAGATAGGTCTTTTGCAAATATTTTCTGTTAGTCTGTGGCTTGTCTCGTGCTGTCTTGATAAATCATATTTTTTAATTACCTTAAAGTTATGCTTCATTTTTTAGAGCATATGAACTAGAGGAAACATATTCCAGGTTTGTTTTATTCTTGCTAGTTAGACATAAATTGTGATTTCATAAATGTATTGAGTTGTAACGATCAGACTATTATGAAGGCAATGGCTCTGACTTCTTGGAATAATCAGTCACAGACATTTAATCATTTATATTTCTCATTAATACGATTAGTTTCACTTAGATATTGCTGAAAGGATCAGCACCTTTTTGCCATCATTGCGCTGTAGACTCAGCAGGGGAAGAAGGGATTCTTTATTCCAGTAAAGATCTGAGGTGGCTTGGTTCATCCCATATTTTATTTTTATACTTAAAATTCATGTCAGTTTGCCGACTTCTATATCACAATTGGGTAGTCAGGTTTTAATGAGAACTCAATGAACTATTGCTGGAAAAGTGTTTAGCCTATGGCCTGGCACATACCAAGTGTCCAATAAACAAAGTTATCAAAGGGTTTCCGTAATTATATTGCCACCGTAGTAATTACAGCATCTTATTAGTACTGTCATATAGTTGTCATATTACATATTAATTTGACTAACAATGTCTCTTTTTTTTAAAGAGCAGACTTTTGGACTCTGAGGGAGAGGGAGAGGGAGAGAGTGGGATGATTTGGGAGAATAGCATTGAAATATGTTTACTATCATGTAAGAAATGAATCGCCAGTCTATGTTCAATGCAGGATGCAGGATGCTTGGGGCTGGTGTATGGGGATGATCCGGAGGGATGATGTAGGGTGGGAGGTGGGAGGGGGATTCATGTTTGGGAGTTCATGTACACCCGTGGCAGATTCATGTCAATGTATGCCAAAACCAATAGAGTACTGTAAGGTAAAATAAAATAAAATGGAAGCTTTAAAAAAAATAAAAAAATAAAGATTGTTTATTTGGGGTTGTGCTGGGTCTTTGTTGCTGTATGCAAGCTTTCTGTAGTTGCAGAGAGTGGGGGTTACTCCCTAGCTGAGTTGCGTGGGCTTCTTCATGGTGGCTTTTCTTGTTGCAGAGCACAGGCTCTAGGCACTCGGATTTCAGTAGCTGTGGCATCCAGGCTCAGTAGTTGTGGCGCACAGGCTTAGTTGCTTCCCAGCATGTGGAATCTTCCTGAGCCAGGGATTGAACCCGTGTCCCCTGCATTGGCAGGCACATTCTTATCCACTGCACCACCAAGGAAATCCAGTTTGTCTCACTGTGATTTATACTTACCAGCAATCTTGGGAAGCGGTTCTCACCTGCCATGGTTTTCACAGTGCTGCCACATGCCCAGCTCAGTTTAGGAAAGAGATTAACACTCTAGACTGGGAGTCTATTTCAAGCAGTAGTGTCAATTAATGAACATTATATGCAATTAGACTTTCCTATCCATGGAATGAGAAGAAGTGGGTTACCATGACCTAGTGGGACCTCTTATCATTGTGGGTGTAGAATATTATTAACTATTTTCTGGTGAGTGTAAAGGGTCAAAAGTGACTTGAAGAAGAGGTAAAAAGAAATAAGACATATGAAAGTTATATGATTTTTTCTTATAGAGTTACTATTTAGCATAAATTAATACATTGCTTTAATCTTGGTCTCTGAAAGTTTTATTTAAATATAAATAAATCTTAATATGTAAGTACATACTGCTGCTGCTAAGTCACTTCAGTCGTGTCCAACTCTGTGCGACCCCATAGACGGCAGCCCACCAGGCTCCCCCGTCCCTGGGATTCTCAAGGCAAGAACACTGGAGTGGGTTGCCATTCCCTTCTCCAATGCATGAAAGCGAAAAGTGAAAGTGATGTCACTCAGTCCCGTCCGACTCCTAGCGACCCCATGGACTGCAGCCCACCAGGCTCCTCCTTCCATGGGACTTTCCAGGCAAGTGTACTGGAGTGGGGTGCCATTGCCTTTACATATATATTTATATTGTATCATTGTGGTGTTAAGTTCTTCTTAAGATACCTCCATGTGGCTATGGAGTTGTACTGAAATTAACTGTCTTTCAAAGACTTAATTTTGAACATCTTTATTGATGATTAAAATTACAGCAATTTATAAAGTTTGTAAAGGTTGAGATAAAAGTTAAAATTTCAACAGTTTATGCAACTTTTACCCTTTCATATTCAAATTTAAGTCAGAGGTTTCCTAATTGTAGGCATAATTTACATAAAAATTTGGGAAACAGTACTGTAATTGAGGGAACAATTCCTCTTCAAGAGGTAGCATGTTTGTGTCAGAATTTAGATGTTATACAGAAAGCTTTGCTTATCATTTTAAAGTACTCGTACTTTATACTCTCAGATTAATGTTGAATACACTCATTTGACAAGTGTCTTGTCATTTCTCTCTATGTACCAATTATTGTGTTAGCTGAGGAAGATAATAATATACATGCTAAACTTTAAAAAATGTCCCAATTATTTCTTTAAAAAAAAAAAAAACATCCCAAGGACTTCCCTGGTGGTATGCTAGATCGGAGTCCACCTGCCAGTTCAGGGGACCCAGGTTTGATTCCTGGTCTGGGAGGATTCCACGTGCAGCTAAGCCTGTGGGCTATAACTGCGGGCTGTATTCTAGCCTGCACTCTAGAATTTGTACAGAAGCCCGTGCATGCAGAGCGTGTGCTCTGCCGCAGAAGCCACTGCAGTGAGCAGCCTGTGTACCACAATGAAAAGTAGCCCTCGCTTGCCCCAAGAGAAGGCCCAGGCATCAGTGAAGTCCCAGTGCAACCAAAAGTAATCAACAAAATAAAGTATTAAAAAAATGCATCCTAAACTTTTGAAGAAGCCGATGACTTGTGGAGAAGATGGGCAAAGAAAATGAAATATTATAAATGGTGCTAAAAACGAGATCCAGAGAGGAGAGAGAGTTAGAACCACTTCGTAAAAGCTTGCTTCTAGTTTATAAAGAGTTTCTTTGTAATAATATTTTTGTGTCTAGACATGCATATATTTGTGTTTTAACATTTATGGTGGCCACCGCCATCTTAAGTGTGACATCCAAGTGTGACAAACACCTGTTTGTTCTCTGTTTCTACAAATCTGAGTTTCGTTTGCTTTTTTGTGTGTTAGATTCCACATGTAAGTGAAATCATACAATGTTTGTCTTTCTGTGTCTGACTTAATTTCACCTAGTAAAACGCCCTCAAGGTCTATTCCTGTTAGCACAAATGGCAAGATCTGCTTCTTGTTTCTGGCTGAGTAGTATTCGTGCGTATGTGTGTGTGCATGTGAGAGAGACACCTTCTTTATCCATTCATGCATCATTGAACACAGATCATTACCGTGAACACAGGGGTGCATATACCCTTTTGAATTAGTTTTCATACCCTTCAGAAAGAAACCCAGAAGTGGAACTGCTGAATCATATGATAGCTCTATTTTTAATTTGTTTTTGAGTAAATTCTATACTGTCTTCCATACTGGCTGCATCAGTTTACATTCCCATCAACAGTGCATGAGGGCCCCCTTCTCTCCCTATCCTCACCAATACTTGTTTGTTTGTTTTTTTTAATATTTTTTATAATGGCCCTTTGGACAGGTGGGGTGATTTGCATTTCCCTGGTGATTAGTGATCATGAGCATCATTTCACGTGCCTCTTGGCCATCAGTATGTCTTTGGAAAAATATGTATTCGTATCCTCTGTCCTCCCTTGTGGCTCAGCTGGTAAGAAATCTATCTGCAATGCAGGAGCCCTGGGTTCAATCTCTGGGTTGGGGAGATCCCCTGGAGAAGGGTAAAGGCTACCCATTCCAGTATGTTGGCCTGGAAAATTCCGTGGACTATATAGTACATGGAATCACAAAGAGTTGGACACGACTGAACAACTTTCACTTTCATAAAATATTTTTCCATTTGTGTCCTTTTCAATTTCTTTCACCAATGTCTTATAGTTTTTAGGGTACACATTTTTCACCTCCTGAGTGAAATTTACTTCTAGGTATTTTATTCTTTTTGATGTATTTTTAAGTGGGATTTTTTTCTTGATTTCTCTTTCTGATAGTTTGTTATTAGTGTATCAAAGTGCAAGAGATTTTTCATACATTAATTTTGTATCCTACAACTTTACTAAATTAATTTATTATTTCTAACTTTTTTTTTTTGGTGGTGTCTTTAGGATTTTATATGCATAGTATCATGTCATCTGCAGGTAATGACAGTTCTACTTCTTCCTTTTCAGTTTGGATTCCTTTCATTTCTTTCATTCCTTTCATTTCTCTTTCTTGCCTACTTGCTGTGGATAGGACTTCCAATACTAACTTGAATAAAAGTGACAAGTGTAGGCATTCTTGTCTTCTTCCTGATCTTACAAGAAAATCCTTCAATCAGGTGTCAGATAAGCTGTGAGTCTGTCATACATAATCTTTATTATGCTGAGATATAATGCTTCCATACCTACTTTGCTGAGGTTTTTTTTTTTTTTAATCATAAACGGATGTCAAGTGCTTTTTCTGCATCTGTTGAGATCATCACATAATTTTTATCTTTCATTTTGTTAATATGGTGTGTCACATTGATTGATTGGCAAATGTCGAACCCTGGAATAAATCCCACTTGATCTTGATGCATGATCTTTTACATATTATTAATTTAATTTGCTATTATTTGGTTGAGAATTTTGCAACCATGTTCATTAGGGATGTGCATGCATGCTAAGTTGCTTCAGTTGTGTCTGACTCTGTGCGACCCTATGGACTGTAGCCTATCAGCTTATCTAACACTTAATTGAAAGATTTTCTTATAAGATGAATTTCTTGAGACTTGTTTTATGGCTCAGTTCAGTTCAGTTCAGTTCAGCCACTCAGTTGTGTCCGACTCTTTCGACCCCATGGACTGCAGCACACCAGGCCTCCCTGTTCATTACCAACTCCCGGAGTTTACTCAAACTCATGTCCATCGAGTTGGTGATGCCATCCAACCATCTCATCCTCTGTCGTCCCCTTCTCCTGTCTTCAATCTTTCCCAGCATCAGGGTCTTTTCCGATGAGTCAATTCTTTGCATCAGGTGGCCAAATTATTGGAGTTTCAGCTTCAGCATCAGTCCTTCCAATGAATATTCAGGGCTGGTTTCCTTTAGGATGGACTGGTTGGATCTCCTTGTAGTCCAAGGGACTCTCAAGAGTCTTTTCCAAAACCACAGTTCAGAGGCATCAATCCTTCGGTGCTCAGCTTTCTTTATAGTCCAACTCTCACATCCATACATGACTACTGGAAAAACCATAGCTTTGACTAGATGGACCTTGTTGGCAAAGTAGTGTCTCTGCTTTTTAATATGCTGTCTAGGTTGGTCATAACTTTTCTTCCAAGGAGTAAGCGTCTTTTAATTTCCTGGCTGCGGTCACCAGGACTATTTCCCCGTCTATTTGCCATGAAGTAAAGGGACCAGATGCCATGATCTTAGTTTTCTGAATGTTGAATTTTAAGGTAAATTTTTCATTCTTCTCTTTCAGTTTCATCAAGAGGCTTTTTAGCTCTTCTTCGCTTTCTGCCATAAGGGTGGTGTCATCTGCATATCTGAGGTTAATGATATTTCTCCTAGCAATCTTGACTCCAGCTGTGCTTCATCCAGGCCAGCATTTTGTGTGATATACTCTGCATATAAGTTAAGTAAGCAGGGTGACAATGTACAGCCTTGATGCACTCCTTCCCCAATTTGGAACCAATTTGTTGTTCCATGTCCAGTTCTAACTTTTGCTTCTTGACCTGCATACAGATTTTTCAGGAGGCAGGTCAGGTGGTCAATGTATCCCTGTCTCTTGAAGAATTTCCCACAGTTTGTTGTGATCCACACAGTCAAAGACTTTGGCATAGTCAATAAAGCAGAAGTAGATTTTTTTCTGGAACTCTCTTGCTTTTTTTGACGTTCCAACAGATGTTGGCAATTTGATCTCTGGTTCCTCTGCCTTTTCTAAATCCAGCTTGAACATCTGGAAGTTCCTGATTCACATACTGTTGAAGCCTGGCTTGGAGAATTTTGAGCATTACTTTGCTAGTGTGTGGGAGAAGGCAATGGCACCCCACCCCAGTACTCTTGCCTGGAAAATCCCATGGATGGAGGAGCCTGGTGGGCTGCAGTCCATGGGGTTGCTAAGAGTCGGACACGACTGAGTGACTTCACTTTCATTTTTCACTTTCATGCATTGGAGAAGGAAATGGCAACCCACTCCAGTGTTCTTGAGAATCCCAGGGATGGGGGAAACTGGTGAGCTGCCATCTATGGGGCTGCACAGAGTTGGACACGACTGAAGCGACTTAACAGCAGCAGCAGCAGGGATGAGTGCAGTTGTGCAGTAGTTTGAGCATTCTTTGGCATTGCCTTTCTTAGGGATTGGAATGAAAACTGACCTTTTCCAGTTCTGTGGCCACTGCTGCATTTTCCAAATTTGCTGACATATTGAGTGCAGCGCTGTCACAGCATCATCTTTTAGGATTTGAAATAGCTCAACTGGAGTTCCATCACCTCCACTAGCTTTGTTCATAGTGATGCTTCCTATGGACCACTTGACATCTCATTCCAGGATGTCTGGTTCTAGGTGATCACTCATACCATCATGGTTATCTGGATCATGAAGATCTTTTTTGTATAGTTCTTCTATGTATTCTTGCCACCTCTTCTTAATATGTGAGCCACCTCTTCTTTATGGCTCAACATGTGATCTATTCTAGAGAATCTTCCTTAGCACTTGAGAAGAAAGTGTATTCTGCTGCTTTGGGGTGGAATGTGATATATATATTAAATTGATCTGATGTAATGTGTCATTTTAGTATACTATTGATTTTCTGTCTGGATGATCTATCCGTTGCTGTAAGTGGGATGCTAAAGTCCCCTGCTTTTATTGTATTGATGTCTATTTCTCTCAAGTCTATTCATATTTGCTTTATGTAATTTGGTGCTCCTATGTTGGATGCATATATATTTATAAATGTTATAACTTCTTTCTAGATTGACCCCTTTATCACTGTGAATGCCTTTCTTTGTCTTTTCTTATCGTGTTTATTTTAAAGTCTGTTTTTTCTGATATGAGTACAGCTGTGCCAGCTTTCTTCTTGTTTTCATTTGCATGGAATATCTTTCTCCATCCCTTCACTTTCAGTCTGTGTGTGTTCTTACTTCTGAAGTGAGTCTCTTGCAGGCAGCTTATAGTTGAGTTTTGTGGGGTTTTTTTGTCTTTTATCCATTCAGTCATCTGTATCTTTAGATTGGAGAATTCAGTCCATTTACATTTAAACTAACTATTGATAGTATGTACTTATTGTAAATTTGTTCATTGTTTTCTAGCTGTTTTTGTAGTTTGTCTTTGTTCCTTTCTTCTTCTCTTTCTCTCTCCCCTTGTGGTTTGATCACTTTCTTTGGTGTTGTGCTTAGATTCTTTTCTCATTCCTATTTTCCTTTGTGTATTTACGATTAATTTTTGTTTTATGATTACTATGAGGTTCACATATAACATTCTTTTTATATGAGTCTATTTTAAGTTGGCAGTAAGTTACATTTCAACACATTCCAAAACACTACACTTTTAGCCCCCCCACCACGTTTTGTATTTTTTATGTCACGTTTTATGTTATTTTATATATCCCTGAACTAGTTATTATGGTTGTTGTTGTCGTTCAGTCACTAAGTCATGTCAGACTCTTTGTGACCCCATGGACTGCAGCACACCAGCTTCCCTGTCCGTCACTGTCTCGCAGAGTTTGCTCAAACTCATGTCCATTGAGTCAGTGATGCTCTCCGGCCATCTCATCCTCTGTCACCCTCTTCTCCTCTTGCCCTCAATCTTTCCCACCATTAGGGTCTTTTCCAGTGAGTCAGATCTTTGCACCAGGTGGCCAACTTCAGCACCAATCCTTTCAACAAATATTCAGGACTGATTTCTTTTAGGATTGACAAGTTTGATCTCCTTGTTGTCCAAGGAACTCTCAAGAATCTTTTCTAGCCACCACAGTTCGAAAGCTTCGATTCTTTGGCACTCAGCCTTCTTTATAGTCCAACTCTCATCCATACATGACTACTGGAAAAACTATAGCTTTGACTAGATGGATCTTTGTCAGCAGTGATGCCTCAGCTTTTTAATACACTGTCTAATTTTGTCATAGCTTTCCTTCCAAGGGGCAAGCATCTTTTAATTTCATGACTGCAGAAATCTGGTTAACTTTACTACTCTTATCGCTTGCCCTCTGACCTTCATACTAGTTAATAGGTTATTGGTCTACTACCTTTACTACTTTCACCTTTTCCTGTGAGATTTTTACTTTTGTGTGTTTTCTTGGTAGCAGTTAACTGTGTTTCTTTTCAGCTTAAAGATGTCCCTTAACATTAATAAATAGTATGGTTTGTTTAGTGGTGATTAACTCCTTCAGCTTTTGCTTAGTGGGAAAAATTTAACTCTCCTTCAATTCTGTATGATAATCTCACAGGGTAAAGTATTCTTGGTTGGGAATGTTTTCCTTTCAGCAATTTGACTATGTC
The DNA here is from genome assembly GCA_006410675.1 of Oreotragus oreotragus. NCBI lineage: Eukaryota > Metazoa > Chordata > Mammalia > Artiodactyla > Bovidae > Oreotragus > Oreotragus oreotragus. Next base: position 103,461 of record SJYX01020542.1, on the reverse strand, counting down.
ATACCATTCTATTCTGGCCTGCAAAGCTTCTGCTGAAAAATATGCTGGTAGCTTTTTGAGGTTTCCTTTGTATGTAACAGGGCTTCCCTGGTGGCTCAGAGGTTAAAGCATCTGCCTCCAATGTGGGAGACCTGGGTTCAATCCCTGGGTTGGGAAGATTCCCTAGAGAAGGAAATGGCACCCCACTCCCGTACTCTTGCCTGGAGAAACTCATGGACAGAGGAGCCTGGTAGGCTACAGTCCTTGGGATCACTGAGAGTCGGATACGACTGAGCGACTTCCCTTTCACTTTGTAGGTAACAAGTTGTTTCCTCTTGCTGCTTTTAAGATTCTCTGTCTTTAATTTTAAAGACTGTGACTGTTATTCTTCTTGATGTTGTTAAGCTATTGTAAAGTATTTACAGTATCTTCACTTTTTAAAGTTCCTTTTTCCCTGCTCTGTCTAGGTGAGTTCCATGGCTTTGTCTTCCAGCTTGCTAATCCATTCTCCTGCTTTATCCAGTCTGCTATGGAACCCTTCTATTATTGAATTTTTTAGCTCTTGACTTCTCTTTTATACTGTCTGGCTCTTTATATTCAATACGTTATATCTTATATCTCTTTATTGAAGTTTTCAATAAACTGTGCTCATTCATTCTTCCCCAAGTTTGGTGAGCATCTTTGTAATTATTAATTTGAACTCTTTATCCGGAAGATTGTTGCTGCTGCTGCTAAGTCGCTTCAGTCATGTCCGACTCTGTGCAACCCCATAGACGACAGCCCATCAGGCTCCCCCGTCCCTGAGATTCTCCAGGCAAGAACACTGGATTGGGTTGCCATTTCCTTCTCCAATACATGAAAGTGAAAAGTGAAAGTGAAGTCGCTCAGTCGTGTCTGACTCTTAGCAACCCCGTGGACTGCAGCCCACCAGGCTCCTCTGCCTGTGGGATTTTTCAGGCAAGAGTACTAGAGTGGGTTGCCATTTCCTTCTCCGATCCAGAAGATTACTTATCTCCATTTTATTAAAGTCTTTTTTTTTTTAAAAAAGTGAAAGTGAAGTCGCTCAGTCGTGTCTGACTCTTAGCAACCCCGTGGACTGCAGCCCACCAGGCTCCTCTGCCTGTGGGATTTTTCAGGCAAGAGTACTAGAGTGGGTTGCCATTGCCTTCTCCGATCCAGAAGATTACTTATCTCCATTTTATTAAAGTCTTTTTTTTTTTAAGTTTCTTGCCTTGTTCTTTTGTTTGGAATATATACCTCAGTCTCCATATTTTGCCTGACTCTCTAAGTTTGTCTTTTATGTTACTAAGTGAAATACCAACCTCTCCCAGTCTTGAAGGAGTAGTCTTGTGTAGGAGATGGCTTGTGGGGCCCAGAAGTGCAACTCCCCTTAGCAACCAGTGTCAGGAGCTCAAGAGGCATCCCCTGGGTGGGCTGCACATGCCCTCAGCTACAGCGCAGGTGGGTGAGCTGTGGTCATGCTCTGGCACAGGTTGAGTGGATCTGGAGCTAGCAGATTAGAAAGAGAGTGTCAAAATGATGCCTGCCAGCACCAGTATTAGCAATGTAGAATGAAATCACAAAAATGGTGTTCCACTAGCCCGTCCATCCCTGAAGAGAGTCTCAACAGATCCTGTCTCTCCAGCAGATGCTTTAAGATTAGCATGTGGGTCTTCTTCACTTCTGCTTTAGGTGGTTTTCAAACTGTTGCTTTTCCCTGGGTCTTGGGGTGAGTGAATCTGCACCTGAATCCTTTAAAAGCAGGTTTCCTATTCTCTACAGTTCTATGGCTCTCCTGAAAGCAATCCCATTGGTTTTTAAAGCCAGGCATTTGGCAGGGGGNAACACCCTGAGAGCTGAAAGCCTGGTGGGGTGGGGGTGGGGGAGGCGGGCTTGTCTTTATGGGGACTTAACCAAGGGTCAGAGTGCCTGATATGGAGCACAGACCCCTCACCTCTCAAGGAAAAGTTCCATATTTTTGAGATTCCTTTTAATTGTGGGTCACCTTGCCTAGGTAAGGTTTTTGGAGTGAGTGTATCTCCTCCTATCTTACCACTTTTGCTGTGGGCCTTTAATCCTTTATTGTGGAGCTGATGTTCATCTAGTTTCAAGGTCTTTTTCAGCTGAAATTACTCTGTATGTAGCTGTGGATTTGTTGTGCCTGTGGGAGAAGGTGAGTTCAGGGTCTTCCCCTGCTGCCATCTTACTATCCACAAAGGAGAAACCCTTGGAGGATACAGTATAAATGGAACATACAGCTTCTCCAGAAACCAACTGACCAATTCATTGACTGAAACACGTGCTTATGGAAACATGAAACTGGGAGGATATGTAATTTAAAATCACCTTATTTTGACTATGTTTATAAAAAGATAGTCATGATACGACTAGAAAACTCCAGGTTCTTACAGCCAGCCAGAGCCTGTACTAGAATCCATGTTTCCTCATTTCCTCTTTCCTAGTCTGTACTGTCATTTTTAACATCAGAAGCATTAGTGTGTATATATATATTGTATATATATATATATATATGTGCATGTTTGTGAAATATGTATATACATATATGTATATTTGGCATATATATGCCAAATGCCAACATATAACTATAAGAGAATATGTAATAAATACTCAAGAACATTAAGGAAAATTGTGAAGATGTTAAAAATAAGAGCTAGTTGAGACCCAGTTGAACCAAATCATGTTGTAATTATTAATTTATGCAAGAGTAATTAACAAAGTATTTACTATCCACAAAGGATGATGACAGAGTTTGCCTTGCTAAGCANGCCAACATATCACTATAAGAGAATATGTAATAAATACTCAAGAACATTAAGGAAAATTGTGAAGATGTTAAAAATAAGAGCTAGTTGAGACCCAGTTGAACCAAATCATGTTGTAATTATTAATTTATGCAAGAGTAATTAACAAAGTATTTACTATCCACAAAGGATGATGACAGAGTTTGCCTTGCTAAGCAAGTCTGGATTCATTGATACCAGTTTAGATTAATACTATGGGAATGCTCCCTAGGCGTAGTAATATTACACAATGCATTAAACCTCTGTATCAGTAGTCTCCTCATTATTGTTGGGTTATTAAACTTCAGGCCCACTCCCAGGACCTATTGAATTTGAAGTCCATTTAAAATTAAAAGTTGTACTTGAAACTTAACCATTAAGAACATCAAGTCTTCCCTTTACTTGGGAAGACTTCAGGATTCTAACTGGAGATGCCTGTTCCACAGCTGACATCCCCAGCATGATGGGGACAGGAACACCAAGAGTTTCAAACCATTGCTGGCATGTCTACCAGCTTAGAGCAGGATGATCAAAGGTCACAGTCTGGGTACAGGGGACAATAAATCATGGAGGAAATAGATCAGTGGGAAATAAATACCTCACTGTGTTATAAGCCTCCTATCAGATTGCAAGTTCTTTGAGGGATGAGATAGTATCTTATTTATCTTTGAAAACATGTTTCAAGACTTAGGGTTTGGCAAAAGGAGCTATATAAAATGGCTGCTGTGATTTGTCTAATAATGGCTGAAGTCATTAATACCCAATTCAGCCCAGGAGTAAACAGCAGGCTGCATCCAGGGACCAAAAGAAAAACAGATGTCCCCTTTTTAGAAAGCTTCACATCTTGGAAATGAAATAAATAGTTCCTGAAACATAAGGATTATTATTACTACTATTATTAAATAATATTAAACAATAAACAATATTAAACAATATTATTGTTACTTCTAATGATTGAATACCTATTATAGCCTTTTCAACACTGCCTCACCCATTTGTTTAACTCAGAAATTTCAAATTATCCATTTTCAGCATTTTATCTTATAAATATTCTCAATTTCCCAAGTATAAGATGCTGTCCTAAGGAACTGGTACATTCAGCCAGTGAAACTCAAAACTACTGATTCAGGAAAAAGCATGTTTGGTTGCAAGTAGGAAAAAACACAATTAAGAGTAGTTTAAATTAATAGCTTTATTTTTTCTTACAAAATCAGAAGTCTGGAAGCCAGGAGTACAGATATGGTGCAGTAGCCATTTTTTAAACAGGCCGAAGAAAATAATTCATGTAATTCTTTAAACAATTTTTATCCTTTTTTCTCTACTGATCTCAACTTTATTTAAAATTTTGGTATTTTGCTCATCATATATTTTTGCACTAATTCTGATTTTTTAAAATATTAAACTTGATTACTTCATTAAAAAGAGTATCTTCCTAAATGTTGTGCCTGAAACAAAAAACTGTACTTGCCTTACCCTAGTCCTGACCCTGCATTATCAGTTACAATAACAGGGCTTGTTAAACACATGTACCTTCATTATATTTTAATTGATATCTTCAGTTATTTTTTAATGTTCTGAAGCTTCAAAATAAGGGATGCTAGTTCAGAAACAAAGAAAAATAGGAGCTTGTGTTTTCAACTGTTGGAAACTGGAGTGGAAGGACCATAAAATGCATGAAAAAGGACTCTTTACTAAAGACATATGGGTTTCCCTGGTTGCTCAAACAGTAAAGAATCTGCCTGCAATGTAGGAGACCCAGGTTTGATCCCTGGGTCAGGAAGAACCTCTGGAGAGGGAATCCTCTGGAGAAGTATTCTTGCCTGGAGAATTCCATGGACAGAGGAGCATGGCAGGCTTACAGTCCATGGAGTCACAGAGAGTTGGACACAACTGAATGCCTAACACTTTCACTTTCACTTTACTAAAGACATGGGTCTTGGCCCCACTCTGCCCTTTAGAAGCTACGAGCCAATGAGCAAGTAAAAAATCCTCTAGTGGCTGCAGTTCTTTTAGTGCTAAAATGAAGGCCTTAAAATCTGCCTTGCCTGTCCCTCAGAGATCTAATGAGATCAAGAGTGTGAAAAACTGTTTGGAAACGTAAAGGTGCGAAAGACCTTCATAAACTGTAAAGTACTCATTGAGGAAGGGAGCTGGGGACAGAGTGAAAAGGAATGATTAAAGGCTGAGAGGGACAGGGACTTCCCTGGCTTCCAGTGGTTAGCGCTCCTCACGCTGATGGCCAAGGGCCCGGGTTTGCTCTCTGGGCAAGGAACTAAGATCCCACAAGTCTTGTGGCATAGCCAAAAAAAAAAAAAAAAAAAAAAAAANGTGAAAAGGAATGATTAAAGGCTGAGAGGGACAGGGACTTCCCTGGCTTCCAGTGGTTAGCGCTCCTCACGCTGATGGCCAAGGGCCCGGGTTTGCTCTCTGGGCAAGGAACTAAGATCCCACAAGTCTTGTGGCATAGCAAAAAAAAAAAAAAAAAAAAAAAATCAGAGTCAAAGCATTCTGGCTACAGTCCAGGCCTGCCCTCTCATTCTGCTGCTGGGGGAAGTGAAGCCTGCGGCACACACCTCTCCCCTACCTTAGGCCAATAAGTAGGCGCAGAGACCAATGAGGATGCAGCTTGTTGGGCCTGGTCTGGGTCTTGGGCTCCTTCTCTTTTTTATATTGTATACAATGTTTAGAGGTTACACTCCGCTTCCAGTTCTTAACAAAATACTGGCTCTCTTCCCCATGTTGTACAATGCATCCTTGTAGCCTGTCTTAAAACCCAACAGGTGATGCCTCCCAGTCCCCACCCCTTTATTGCTGGGCTCTTTCTCTTACTCCAGTTATGATCTCAAGATGTCAGATTCAGGGAAGAATCAGGAAGGTCCTTCTAGAAGTGGAGAGGCAGACTCGTGTCCTTAATGAGAGAGGAAAAAGAAGGAAGCACAGGGACAGAAAAGAGATGTGACGTTGAGAGGCTCTTCCTGAGCCTCCTGGGACTAGTAAAACTGGTGTTTCCAGGCTCCCCTTGTAAGGTGTAACCACACAGACGAATCACTGAAGAGTTACACTAACTAGGTTTTTCAATCCTGGTTGGTTCTGCTGTGGTACACAGACACCAGCTTAACAGAGAGCAAGGTAAAAACAGGAAAACTATGATGCAACAATTAATCATTTATGTTTACAAGTAAACCATCTTTGGAAAAAAAATTACATTAAAGTCACATGGTTCTTACATAACAATTTATTTTAGGAACTAAAGACAAGCACCTGGAAAATGATATTTTTAGTAAAGGAAATTCTTTCTCTAAATGTCTTCATTCTCATGAAATTAAAAATTTTGCAAAGCTCCACCCAATTCCTTATTACTATACGTGATTCATCAACCTAATTACTAGCTTTTACGTAGTATATCATGCACTTTAATGACAAGTGAGAGAGTTTTATGGACGTTAGTCTTAAATGGAAAAAAAAATTATGAAAACTAAGAGTAAGTAAACTAAAATTTGACTTAATAATCTTGTCTCATGGCACACAGGGAAAGAGTTCAAAAATTAAAGGCAAGCGACATCTTTTATCTATTGTGAGCAATGATATGTAAAGCAACAGAATTATCTACATCTTCTCTAAGTCATTCCTAAAGTCTCATTGATCCTTGAGAGTATTTATAACATGCCAAGAAGCACTCCAACTGTTTTCTGGTTCCTGTAAATACCTAGCCTGTTTCTGCTGTCCAAAAGACAAATTAAATTCCACTGACCTGTTTGAAATAATTGTGCTAAGCTGCCAACAAAATCCTTGCATCACCTTAGCAATCAGATTTCCTAAAGCCTGGCTACTCCTCATGAAAATATTAAGAATCCTACATGAAATTGTTTAGTCACCCATGAGTAGCCACCACACTTCATTCCTGGAAAGGGTGGGTCTATCCCATTTGAAGGCAAGTCTTAGGATCTATACTCCTGCTTTGAGTGACTCATATTCTCTCCATAAAAGAAGAGATGGTGCATCTTTTGCAGTATTGCTGCTACTGCTGCTAAATCACTTCAGTCGTGTCCGACTCTATGTGACCCCATAGACGGCAGCCCACCAGGTTCCCCTTTCCCTGGGATTCTCCAGGCAAGAACACTGGAGTGGGTTGCCATTTCCTTCTCCAATGCATGAAAGTCAAAAATGAAAGTGAAGTTGCTCAGTCATGTCCAACTTAGCGACCCCATGGACTGCAGCCTACCAGGCTCCTCTGTCCACAGGATTTTCCAGGCAAGATTACTGGAGTGGGGTGCCATCACCTTCTCCTTCTCTGCTTCAGCCTATTTAAGCAGAGGTCTTACCCCAGACCTCCCCCTTGGGGCGGCCAGTCAGGAGCTCCCCCTTCGCCACAGGCATGGCCGTCGAGCTGGTATCCGAGAGGGTGACCCGTAGTGAGAGAGCTCAGGACCAGATGGCACTTTCGGTATAATATTTAGTTTTCGTTCTTGTAGCCTAGTTACAAGACAGTATTCAGTAGAGAAAGTTGAAAAACTGAATTTCATGAGGAAAAGTTTCTTTCGCGGAAGTTGTATCAATGGGTCATAGGAATAATTCTGAAGACTGTGGGCCGGGAGGGGGTGTAGCTCAGTGGTAGAGCGCGTGCTTAGCATGCACGAGGCCCCGGGTTCAATCCCCGGCACCTCCAGTTTTCNGCAACTTCGTGGACTGTGGCCCACCAGGTTCCTCTGTCCATGAGTTTTCCCAGGCAAGAATATTGGAGTGGATTGCCATTTCCTTAACCAGGGGATCTTCCTAACGTGGAGACTGAATCCATGTCTCCTGCACTGGCAGGCAGATTCCTTACCACTGAGCCACCAGGGAAACCCATATATGTAGATACACACATAAATATGTATATATATGCACATATTATGCATTCTTTCGCTCAGTTGTGTCCAACTCTTTGTGACCTCATATACTGTAGCCTATCAGGCTCCTCTGTCCATGGAGTTCTCCAGGCAAGAATACTGGAATGGGTTGCCATTCACTTTTCCAGGGGATCATCCTGATCCAGGGATCAAACCCAGATCTCCTGCAGCTTAAGTATATTCTTTACTATCTGAACCACCAGGAAACCATATATATATTCTCTTTAAGATTCCTTTTCATTATAGGTTATATACTGAGTTTAGTTCCCTGTGCTATATACAGGTTCTTGATGGCTATCTATTTTTATATAAGGTAGTGTGTGTATTTTAATCCCCAAATCCTAATCTCTCTCTCCCACACGAGACTATTTTAACCGCATCTGCTTTCTGAGAAGGTGGGCTCACACAGCTGCTGTGGTCCTCTATAACATATGGATAGAGGATCCCCAGCGTCATGAACAACCTTTTCTCTTCCGCAGAACTTTGGAATCTAAAGCAAGAAAATTGTCACTCTGTGGAAGAATTATTTAAGCTATTATACAATGTATGTATTGTATACAATAATGTATTACTACTAACGGTAGTAATCTTTTGATACTAGAATGAGGAAGTGAAGAGGAAAGGAATATCATATAAACTAGGAGGAATTGGGAGATAACTATCTGAGATTCTGTCCTTTTCCTTGTGACCTGGTTCAATGTTGGGTTAAATTTTGTTTAAAACAATTGTTTGGTTTCTCCATCCATATGAGATAGGAAGGATAAAATGTTGTCCCTTAGAAAGAAATCATTCCTCCTATGACCTCAATCTCCACTTTTCCCATTTCCTACACCTAACAGTCAAACCCCATGCACCTGTTGATTATCTAAAGGGACTATTGGCCCCATGAAGAGAAAATCAGCTTGGTTAGGTATTATAGGAGCTGAGCTCTTAAAGGGGGAATAGGTTAGAGCTGGGCCCTACCTCCAGAGACTGTTGATTCAGTAGGTGTGGATGGGTCCTAGGAATGTGCACATTTGACAAGTTTCCAGGGGATGTTGATGCTTCAGTCAGTAAACTACACTGTAACTAGAAGGCATTCAGAGTCACCCCAAAGATCAGCACTTACTGGAGTTTACACCAATTTGGCCATTTCCACTGTCATTTTCCTGTGCCATCATTCCATGATTGGCTTTTTAGTAGGGACCAGTTCTAATTAAGAGGGTCGGTGAGAAGGGCAGTGCTGCTACTGAGGATGTCGATCAAAAGGAAGAAAAAGATCACAGGACACAGGTCGACTCTGACCAGGTATCCAGTGTAAGTAAAGGGAAACTAATTTAATTAATACAAGTTTATAATGTTCAGTGTCATGTAGTGCAAATCCTTATTAACTCTTTTTTCCCCTATTTTGTTATATTTATTTTTTTAGATTTTGTGTGTAAGTGATAATACACGCCATTTGTTTTTCTGCCTGACATTTCACTAAGCATAATACCCTCTACATCCATCCATGGTACTGCAAAAGGCAATATTTATTCTTTTTAAGAGTTAAGTAATATTACATTGTATATATGTACCACGTTTTCTTTATTCATGCATCTGTCGATGGACATAGGTGGCTTCCTTATCTTGGTTGTTGTAAATAATGCTGCTGTGACCACTGGGGTTCGTGTATCCTTTCAAATTAGTGTTTTCATTTTCTTCAGGTATATACCCAGGCAACTTGCCTCTTGAGAAATCTGTATGCAGGTCAGGAAGCAACAGTTAGAACTGGACATGGAACAACAGACTGGTTCCAAATAGGAAAAGGAGTACGTCAAGGCTGTATATTGTCTCCCTGCTTATTTAACTTATATGCAGAGTACATCATGAGAAACACTGGAATGGAAGAAACACAAGCTGGAATCAAGATTGCCGGGAGAAATATCAATAACCTCAGATATGCTGATGACACCACCCTTATGGCAGAAAGTGAGGAGGAGCTAAAAAGCCTCTTGATGAAAGTGAAGGAGGAGAGCGAAAAAGTTGGCTTAAAGCTCAACATTCAGAAAACGAAGATCATGGCATCCGGTCCCATCACTTCATGGGAAATAGATGGGGAAACAGTGGAAACAGTGTCAGACTTTATTTTTTGGGGCTCCAAAATCACTGCAGATGGTGACTGCAGCCATGAAATTAGAAGATGCTTACTCCTTGGAAGAAAAGTTATGACCAACCTGGATAGTATATTCAAAAGCAGAGACATTACTTTGCCGACTAAGGTCCGCCTAGTCAAGGCTATGGTTTTTCCTGTGGTCATGTATGGATGTGAAAGTTGGACTGTGAAGAAAGCTGAG
>SJYX01020542.1:73399-93471 GCA_006410675.1 Oreotragus oreotragus | reverse complement strand
CACCCTTACTGCTGTCTCTTATACACATCTAGATGTGTATAAGAGACAGAGTCAAGGCTATGGTTTTTCCTGTGGTCATGTATGGATGTGAAAGTTGGACTGTGAAGAAAGCTGAGCGCCATAGAATTGATGCTTTTGAACTGTGGTGTTGGAGAAGACTCTTGAGAGCCCCTTGGACTGCAAGGAGATCCAACCAGTCCATTCTGAAGGAGATCAACCCTGGGATATCTTTGGAAGGAATGATGCTAAAGCTGAAACTCCAGTACTTTGGCCACCTCATGCTAAGAATTGACTCATTGGAAAAGACTCTGATGCTGGGAGGGATTGGGGGCGGGAGGAGAAGGGGATGACCTAGGATGAGATGGCTGGATGGCATCATGGACTCAATGGACGTGAGTCTGAGTGAACTCCGGGAGATGGTGATGGACAGGGAGGCCTGGCGTGCTGCGATTCATTGGGTCGCAAACAGCTGGACACGACTGAGAGACTGAACTGAACTGAACTTCCGTGTTCCAATGGGAAAGGATTCCCAGTGGTCCCGTCGCATCCCAAGAGGAGGCGCTCTCCACAGGAGTGGCGAGAGGAACTCTAGGGTCGTGCCACCATTCCAAAATACCCCCAGATATCTCAGTCCACTCCAAATGAACCTGATTTCCCTGCACTGCCTCGACTGTCACCGCGAGCATCGGCTCACACCAGGGTGGCATGTTTGTCAGTGCTGTGGCACCTTGAGGGAAAGACGGCCTGACTCCCCTGTGAAGACTGCAGAAGAACCCCAAGATCCTTGTCAGTACTGAAGAGGAAACCTCAAGTTCCGGCCTCAGCTCCAGACAAGACTTAGGACCTGGAATCAACTGGGAAGGAATCCCGAGAGACTGGCCTTTCCTGATGCCACTGCAGCAAGCCTATGAGGTCCCTGTCGTAACACGAGAGGACCCTCCGAATCTCAAGAAAAAACAGGAGATTCTCCCGTCCAGGCAATATGAGGCCCTTACCGTTGTGGTGTCTTGGGGGAAATCACGCCTTCCCTCTTAAACCTAGAAAGGGTCCTTCATACCCTTGCTGCGACTCAAGAAGTTCCCTTACACGCACATCTCCAATCGAGAGGAACACCGAGGGTCCCGCCACAACTCAAGAGGAGGCCCGATTTCCCCTGCTCAGCTCCAGATGAGGGTCCCTTTCCCTACTCCGTCAGGAAAGGATTCCCAGCGTTCCCGTCGCATCCCAAGAGGAGGCGCTCTCCAAAGGAGAGGCGAGAGGAAACCCAGGGTAGTGCCACAATTCCAAAAGAATCCCAAATGTCTCAATCAACTTCAAATGAACCAGAATTCCCTGCACTCCCTCGACTGTCACCACGAGGATCGGCTCACACCACGGTGGTGTGACAGCCCTGTGGCACTTCGAAGGAAAGCCACAGATCTCTGTGTCAACTCAACAGGAAAACTGACACTGCTGCTACATCTCGGCAGGAAAGTGGACGTGCATGTCTCCACTCACGACGAGGCCTGACTCCCCTGTAGAGACACCAGAGGGACCCCAAGATCCCTGTTAGCACTGGAGATGAAATCTCAGGTACCAGCCTCAGCTCCAGACAAAGACTTAGGACCAGGCACGAACTGAAGAGGAATCCTCAGAGGAACCTCCCAACTCGCATTGAGACTGGCCTTTGCTGAGGCCACGGGGGCGGGTCCAGAGGTCCCCACTGTAACTCAAGAGGAACCTGCCACAACTCGAGGAAAACCAGGAGATTCTCTCCTCCAGGTGAGATGAGGCCCTCGTCCACTGCGGCGTCTAGGGAGATATCACCCCTTCCCTTTTGAACCTTGAAAGGGTCCATCACACCCTTGCTGCCACTCAAGAAGTTCCCCAACATACCGTCTCCACTCCAGAGGAACACACAGGGTGCCGCCACAACTCAAAAGAAACCCCGTTTTCCTCTGTTCAGATCCAGATGAACGTCCCTTTCCCTGCTCCCTCAGGGAAGGTTTCCCGGTGTTCCCGTTGCATCCCAAGAGGAGGCGTCTCCATAGGAGAATCGAGAGGAATTCCAGGGGTCATGCCACCATTCCAAAAGACCCCCAAATGTCTCAGTCCACACCAGATCAACGTGAAATCCCTTCACTGACTCGATTGTCACACCGAGGATCAGCTTACACCATGGTGGCACATGTGACAGCCCTGTGGCACCTCAGGGAAAGCCAAAGATCCATGTGTCAACCCGACTGGAAACCTGACACTGCTGCTATATCTCGGGAGGAAAGCGGACGTGCACGTCTCCACTCGAGACGAGGCCTGACAATACTGTGGAGACTCAGGAGGAACCCCAAGATTCATGTCAGCACTGGAGAGGAAAGCTCAGATTCCAGCCTCAGCTCTAGACGAGGACTTAGGACCTGGTACCGACTGTGGAGGAATCGCAAGAGGCCCATCGCCCTCGCATGGGCACTGACCTTTCCTGAGGCCACAGGGCAGGATTCCTGGGGTCCCCATCGTAACTTGAGAGGAACCAGCCGCAACTCAAGAGAAACCAAATTATCCCCTCCAGGCGAGATGAGGCCCTAGTCTGAAGCGGCTTCTCTGGGGAAATCACCCTTTCCCTCTTGAACCTCGAAAGGGTCCTCCACACTGTAGCAGCGACTCAAGCAGTTCCTCGACATACCCGTCTCCAATCAATTGGAACACCGAGGGTCCCGCCACAATTCAAGAGGAGCCCAGTTTTCCCCTGCTCAGCTCGAAATGAGGGGCCCTTTCCTGTTCCAGTGAGAAAGGATTCCTGGCTGTCCCGTCGCATCCCAAGAGGAGGCGCTCTCCAAAGGAGCAGCGAGAGAAATTCTAAGATCGTGCCACCATTCCAAAACCCCCAGATATCTCTGTCCACTCCAGATTAACCTGATTTCCCTGCACTGCCTCGACTGTCACCGCGAGGATCGGCTCACACCAGGGTGGCATGTTTGTCAGGGCTGTGGCACCTGGAGGGAAACACACAGACCTCTAAGTCAACTCAACAGGAAGCCTGATACTGCTGCTACAGCTCGGGAGGAAAGCTGATGTGCACGTCTTCACTGGAGACGAGGCCTGACTCCCCTGTGGAGACTGCAGAGGAACCCCAAGATCCCTGTCAGTACTGAAGAGGAAACCTCAAGTTCCGGCCTTAGCTCCAGACAAGACTTAGGACCTGGAACCAACTGGGGAGGAATCCCAAGAGGCCCCTCACAACTCGCATGGAGACTGGCCTTTCCTGAGGTGAGCCCATGAGGTCCCTGTCGTAACACGAGAGGACTCTCTGAAACTGTCGTAACACGAGAGGACTCTCTGAAACTGAAAACAGGAGATTCTCCCCTCCAGGCAAGATGAGGCCCTTACCGTTGCGACGTCTAGGGGGAAATCACGCCTTCCCTCTTGAATCTCGAAAGGGTCCTTCATACCCTTGCTGTGACTCAAGAAGTTCCCTTATACGCACATCTCCAATAGAGAGGAACACCGAGGGGCCCGCCACAACTCAAGAGGAGGCCCGATTTCCCCTGCTCAGCTCCAGATGAGGGTCCCTTTCCCTACTCCTTCGGGAAAGGAATCCCAGCGTTCCATCGCATCCCAAGAGGAGGCACTCTCCACAAGGGAGGCGAGAGGAAACCCAGGGTAGTGCCACCATTCCAAAATACTCCCAAATGTTTCAATCAACTTCAAATGAACCTGAATTTCCTGCACTGCCTCTACTGTCACACCGAAGATCGGATCACAACATGATGGCATGAGTGACAGCCCTGTGGCACCTAGAAGGAAAGCCACAGATCCCTGTGTCAACTAGATGAGTAGTCTGACACTGCTGCTACAACTTGGGAGGAAAGTGGACTGGCATGTCTCCACTCGAGACGAGGCCTGATTCCCCTGTGGAGACTCCAGAGGAACCCCAAGGTCCATGTCAGCACTGGAGAGGAAACCTCAGGTTCATGCTGCAGCTCCAGACGAGGACTTAGGACCTGGCCCCGACTGGAGATGAATCCCGAGAGGCCCCTCGCAACTAGCATGGAGACTGCCCCTATGTGAGGCCACACGAGTGGGTCTCTGAAGTAACCATAATAACTCAAGAGGGAACTGCCCCAACTCGAGAAAAACAAGGAGATTCTTCCCTCCAGGCGAGATGAGTCACTTTTCCGCTGTGGCGTCTCAAGGGAAATCAAACCTTTACTGTTGGACTTCGAAAGGGTCCCTCACACAATTGCTACAACTCAAGAAGTTCTCCAATATACCCGTCTCCACTCAAGAGGAACACCGAGGGTCCCGCCACATCTCAAGAGGAGCCCCGTGGTCCCCTACTCAGCTCAAGATGAGGATTCCTTTCCCTGTTTCGTCGGGAAAGGTTTCCCGGCGATCCCATCACATCTCAAATGGAGGCACTCTCAACAGGAAAGTCGAGATGAAATCCAGGGGACGTGCCAGCATTCCAAAAGGCCCCCAAATGTCTCAGTCCGCTCCAGATGATGCTGATTTCCCTGCAATGCCTCGACTGTCACCATGATTATCGACTCACACCATGGTGGCATGTGTGACAGCCCTGTGGCATGTGAGGGAAAGCCACATATCCCTGTGTCAATTCGACAGGAAGCCTGATCGGGAGGAAAGCAGAAGTACAAGTCTCCACTCGAAACGAGGCCTGACTCCTCTGTGGAGACTTCAGTGGAAACCCAAGATCCATGTCAGCACTGGAGAGGAAATCTCAGGTCCTGTCCTCAGCTCCAGACTAGGACTTAGGACCCAGCACCGACTGCAGAGGAATCCCAAGAGGCCCCTCACAACTCGCATGGAGACTGGCCCTTCCTGAAGCCACTGCCACGAGCCCATGAGGTCCCTGTTGTAAGACGAGAGGACCCTCCGAAACTCGAGAAAAACCAGGAGATTCTCCCCTCCAGGCAAGATGAGGCCCTTATCAGTGTGGCGTCTTGGAGGAAATCACGCCTTCCCTCGTGAACCTCGAAAGGGTCATTCACATCCTTGCTGCGACTCAAGAAATTCCCTTGCACACACATCTCCAATCGAGAGGAACAGCGAGGGTCCCGCCACAACTCAAGAGGAGGCCCGATTTCCTCTGCTCAGCTCCAGATGAGGGTCCCTTTCCCTACTTCGTTGGGAAAGGATTCCCAGTGTTCCCGTCACATCCCAAGAGGAGGCGCTCTCCACAGGAGAGGCGAGAGAAAACCCAGGGTAGTGCCATTATT
The DNA here is from genome assembly GCA_006410675.1 of Oreotragus oreotragus. NCBI lineage: Eukaryota > Metazoa > Chordata > Mammalia > Artiodactyla > Bovidae > Oreotragus > Oreotragus oreotragus. The sequence goes on along the minus strand of SJYX01020542.1, from coordinate 88,258 downwards.
CCAAAAGACTCCCAAATGTCTCAATAAACTCCAGATAAACCTCAATTCCCTGCACTGCCTCAACTGTGACCCTGAGGATCGGCTCACACCATGGTGGCATGTGTGCCAGCCCTGTTGCACCTGGAAGGAAAGCCACAGATCCCCATGTCAACTTGACGGGAAGCCTGAAACTGCTGCTACAACTCGGAAGGAAAGTGGACGTGCATGTCTCCACTCAAGATGAGGCCTGAGTCCCCTGTGGAGACTCCAGAGGAACCCCAATGTCCATGTCAGCACTGGAGAGGAAACCTCAGGTTCCTGCCTCAGCTCCAGATGAGGACTTAGGACCTGGCATTGACTGGGGAGGCATCCCGAGAGGCCCTTCACAACTCACATTGCAACTGGCCTTTTCTGAGGCCACAGGCGAGGGTCCCTGTGGTCCCCTTTGTAATTTGAGAAGACCCTGCTGCAACTTGGGAAAAACCAGGAGATTCTCCCCTCCAAGCAAGATGAGGCCCTAGTCCGCTGCATCATCTTGGGGGAAATCACCCTTTCCCTCTTGAACCTCGAAAGGGTCCTCCACACCCTTGCAGTGACTCAAGAAGTTCCCTGACATACCTGTCTTCACTCGTGAGGAACACCGAGGGTACAGCCAGAACTCAAGAGGAGCCCCGTTTTCCCCTGCTTAGNGCATCATCTTGGGGGAAATCACCCTTTCCCTCTTGAACCTCGAAAGGGTCCTCCACACCCTTGCAGTGACTCAAGAAGTTCCCTGACATACCTGTCTTCACTCGTGAGGAACACCGAGGGTACAGCCAGAACTCAAGAGGAGCCCCGTTTTCCCCTGCTTAGCTCCAGATGAGGGTCCCTTTCCCTACTACATCAGGAAAGGATTCCCAGTGTTCCTTTCGCATCCCTAGGGGAATCACTATCCACAGGAGAGGCGAGAGGAACTCCAGGGTCGTGCCACCATTACAAAATACCACCAAATGTCTCAGTCCACTCCAGATGAACCTGAGTTCCTTGCACTGCCTCAACTGTCACCCCGAGGATCGGCTCACACCACGGTGGCACCCTCATGGCAACTTGAGGGAAAGCCACATATCCCTGTTTCAAATCAACGGGAAGACTGACACTGCTGCTACAACCTGAGAGGGAAGCAGACATGCACGTCTCCACTCAAGACGAGGAAACTGTCACCCCGAGGATCGGCTCACACCACGGTGGCACCCTCATGGCAACTTGAGGGAAAGCCACATATCCCTGTTTCAAATCAACGGGAAGACTGACACTGCTGCTACAACCTGAGAGGGAAGCAGACATGCACGTCTCCACTCAAGACGAGGCCTGACTCTACTGTGGAGACTCCAGAGGAACCCCAAGATCCATGTCAACACTGGAGAGGAAACCTCAGGTTCTGGCCTCAGCTCCAGACGAGGACTTAGGACCTGTCACCAAATGAGGAGGAATCCCAAGAGGGCCCTCACAACTCGCATGGAGACTGTCCTTTCCTGAGGCCACAGGGGCAGGTCCCTGAGGTCCCCATCGTAACTCGAGAGGAACCTGTTGCCCCCCTCCAGGCGAGATCAGGTCTTTCTTGCTGCGGTGTCTTGGGAGAAATCACCCCTTTTCTCTTGAACCTCTACAGGGTCCTTCACACCTTGCTGCAACTCAAGAATATCCCCAACATACCCATCTCCACTCGAGAGGAAGAACGAGAGTCCTGACACAACTCAAAAGGAGCCCCGTTGTCCCTTCCTTAGCTCGAGATGAGGATTCTTTCCCTTGCTTCTTCAGGAAAGCATTCAAGGTGTTCCTGTCGCATCTCAAGAGGAGGCCCTATCAACAGGAAAGTTGAGAGGAACTCCAGGGGTAATGTCACCATTCCAAAAGACCCTCAAATATCTCAGTCCACTCCACATTAACCTAATTTCCTGGCACGGCCTCGACTGTCACTCTGCATGTCGACTCACACCACGGTGGCACGTGATACAGCCCTGTGGCACCTTGAGTGAAAGCCACAGATCCCTGTGTCAACAAGACAGGAAGCCAGAAACTGCTGATACAGCTCGGGGAGAAAGCAGACGTGCATGTCTCCAGTCGAGACGAGACCTGACTCCCTTGTGCAGACTCCAGAGGAACCCCAAGGTCCAAGTCAATACTGGAGAGGAAACCTTAGGTCCTGGCCTCAGCTCTAGATGAGGACTTAGGGCCCGGCACCGACTAGAGACGAATATCGAAAGGCCCCTGGCAACTCGCATGGAGACTGCCTTTTCCTGAGGTCACACAAGCGGGTCCCTGAGGTCCCCGTCATAACTCAAGAGGAACCTGTCGCAACTCGAGAAAAACCAGGAGATTCACCCCTCCAGACGAGATGAGGCCCTTTCCACTTCAGCATCTCAAGGGAAATCACACCTTCCCTTGTGGACCTCGAAAGGGTCCTTCACATCCTTGCTGCAACTCAAGAAGTTCCCCGACATACCCGTCTCCAATCGAGAGGAACACCGAGTGTCCCGCCACAACTCAAGAGGAGCCCCGTTGTCCCCTCCTCAGCTCAAGATGAGGCTTCCTTTCCCTGCTTCGTCTAAAAGGGATTCCAGGCGTTTCCACTGCATCTCAAGAGGAGGCTGTCTCAACAGGAAAGTCACGTGGAATTCTAGGGGTCGTGCCAAGATTCCAAATACCCCAAAATGTCTCAGTCCAATCCAGAGGAACCTGATTTCCGTGAAAGGCCTCAACTGTCACCCCGAGTATCAACTTAAACCGCGGTGAAACGTGTGAAAGCTTTTTGTACCTCTATGGAAAGGCACAGATCCCTGTGTCAACTCGATGGGAGGCCTTACACTGATGCTACAGCTCAGGAGGAAAGTGGATGTGCATGTCTCCACTCGAGGTGAAGCCTGACTCCCCTATGTAGACTCCAGAGGAACCCCCAAGATCCATTTCAGCACTGTAGAGGAAACTTCAGGTCCCGGCTTCATCTCCAGACGAGGACTGATGACCCAGGCCCGACTGGAGATGAATCCCGAGAGGCCCCTGGCAACTTGCATGGAGATTGCCCTTTCCTGAGGCCACACGAGCGGGTCCCTGAGGTCACCATCATAACTCAAGAGGGAACTGCCGCAACTCGAGAAAAACAAGGAGATTCTCCCCTCCAGGCGAGATGAGTCACTTTTCCCCTGCAGCGTCTCGAGGGAAATCACACCTTCCCTTGTGGACCTCGAAAGGGTCCTTCACATCCTTGCTGCAACTCAAGAAGTTCCCCGACATACCCGTCTCCACTCAAGAGGAACACCGAGGGTCCCGCCACATCTCAAGAGGAGCTCCATTGTCCCCTACTCAGCTCGAGATGAGGATTCCTTTCCCTGTTTCGTCGGGAAAGGTTACCCGGCAAACCAATCACATCTCAAATGGAGGCGCTCTTAACAGGGAGGTCCAGATGAAATTCAGGGCACGTACCACCATTCCAAAAGACCCCCAAATGTCTCAGTCCACTCCAGATGAATCTGATTTCCCTGCAATGCCTCGACTGTCACCCCGATTATCGACTCACACCATGGTGGCATGTGTGACAGCCCTGTGGCAAGTGGAGGGAAAGCCACATATCCCTGTGTCAATTCGACAGGAAGCCTGACACTGCTGCTACAACTCGGGAGGAAAGCAGAAGTGCAAGTCTCCACTCAAGATGAGGCCTGACTCCCCTGTGGAGACTCCAGTGGAAACCCAAGATCCATGTCAGCACTGGAGAGGAAACCTCAGGTCCCACCCTCAGCTCCAGACTAGGACTTAGGATCCAGCACCGACAGGAGAGGAATCTCGAGAAGTCCCTCACAACTCGCATGGAGACTGGCCTTTCCCAAGGCCACACGAGCGGGTCCCTGAGGTCCCTGTCATAACTCGACAGGGACCTGCCGCAACTCGAGAAAAACCAGATTCTCCCCTCCAGGCGAGATGAGTCACTTTTCCACTGCAGCATCACAGGGGAAGTCAAACCTTCACTTTTGGACCTCGAAAGGGTCCTTCACACAATTGCTGCAACTCAAGAAGTTCTCCGATATACCCGTCTCCACTCAAGAGGAACACCGAGGGTCCCGCCACATCTCAAGAGGAGCCCCGTTGTCCCCTACTCAGCTCGAGATGAGGATTCCTTTCCATGCTTCGTCAGGAAAGGTTTCCCACCGATCCTGTCACATCTCAAATGGAGGGGCTCTCAACAAGAAAGTCGAGATGAAATCCAGAGGATGTGCCACCGTTCTAAAAGACCCACAAATGTCACAGTCCACTCCAGATGAACCTGATTTCCCTGCACTGCCTCGACTGTCACCCCGATTATTGACTCACACCATGGTGGCATGTGTGACAGCCCTGCGGCAAGTGAAGGGAAAGCCACATATCCCTGTGTCAACTCGGCAGGAAGACTGACACTGCTGCTGCAACACGGGAGGAAAGCAGACTTGCATGTCTCCATTCGAGACGAGGCCTGACTCCTCTGTGGAGACTCCAGAAGAACCCCAAGATCCATGTCAGCACTGTAGAGGAAATCTCAGGTACTGGCCTCAGCTCCAGGCAAACACTTAGGATGTGGCAGCAACTGAAGAGGAATCCTGAGAGGCACATCCCACTTGCATGGAGACTGGCCTTTGCTGAGGCTACAGGAGCGGGTCCAGAGGTCCCCGTTATAACTCATGAGGAACCTGCCACAACTCGAGGAAAGCCAGGAGATTCTCCCCTCCAGGTGAGATGAGGCCCTCATCTGCTGCAGCGTCTAGGGAGAAATCAACCCTTCCCTCTTGAACCTCGAAAGGGTCCATCACACCCTTGCTGCGACTCAAGAAGTTCCCTGACATACCGTTTCCACTTCAGAGGAACACACAGGGTCCTGCCACAACTCAAAAGGAGCTCTGTTTTCCCCTGTTCAGCTCCAGATGAGCGTCCCTGTCCCTGCTCCCTCAGGGAAGGTTTACTGGCGTTCCCGTTGCATCCCAAGAGGAGGCACTCTCCACAGGAGTGGTGAGAGGAACTCTAGGGTCGTGCCACCATTAAAAAATACCCCCAGATATCTCAGTTCACTCCAGATGAACTTGATTTCCCTGCACTGCCTCGACTGTCACCGCAAGGATAGGCTCAAACCAGGGTGGCATGTTTGTCAGCCCTGTGGCACCTCGAGGGAAAGACACAGATCTCTGAGTCAACTCGATGGGAAGCTGGACACTGCTGCTACAGCCAGGCAGGAAAGCTGACGTGCACGTCTCCACTCTAGACAAGACCTGACTCTCCTGTGGAGACTCCAGATGAACCCCAAGATCCATGTCAGAACTGGAGAGGAAACCTCAGGTTCTGGCCTCAGCTCCAGACAAGGACTTAGGACCTGGCATCGACTGTGGAGGAATCCCGAGAGGCACCTCCCAACTCGCATGGAGACTGGCCTTTGCTGAGGCTACAGGGGCGGGTCCAGAGGTCCTCGTTGTAACTCAAGAGGAACCTGCCACAACTCGAGGAAAACCAGGAGATTCTCCCTTCCAGGTGAGATGAGGCCCTCGTCTGCTGCGGCGTCTAGGGAGAAATCAACCATTCCCTCTTGAACCTCGAAAGGGTCCATCACACCCTTACTGTGACTAAAGAAGTTCCCCGACCTACCGTCTCCACTCCAGAGGAACACACAGGGTCCTGCCACAACTCAAAAGGAGCCCCGTATTCCCCTGATAAGCTCCAGATGAGTTTCCCTTTCCCTGCTCCCTCAGAGAAGGTTTACTGGCGTTCCCGTTGCATCCCAAGAGGAGGCGCTCTCCACAGGAGAGTCGAGAGGAACTCCGGAGGTCCTGCCAACTTTCCAAAAGACACCCAAATATCTCAGTCCACTCCAGATGAACCTGATTTCCCTGCACTGCCTCGACTGTCAGCCCGAGTATCAGCTCACACCACGGTGGCACGTGTGACAGCCTTGTGGCACCTCAGGGGAAAGCCACAGATACCTGTGTCAACTCGACAGGAAGCCTGACACTGCTGCTACAGCTCGGGAGGAAAGCGGATGTGCATGTCTCCACTCAAGACAAGGCCTGAATCCCCTTTGCTGCAGAGGAAACCTCAGGTTCTGGGCTCAGATCCATACGAGGACTTAGGACATGACACTGACTGGGGAGGAATCCCANTGTCAACTCGACAGGAAGCCTGACACTGCTGCTACAGCTCGGGAGGAAAGCGGATGTGCATGTCTCCACTCAAGACAAGGCCTGAATCCCCTTTGCTGCAGAGGAAACCTCAGGTTCTGGGCTCAGATCCATACGAGGACTTAGGACATGACACTGACTGGGGAGGAATCCCAAGAGGCCCCTCGCAAATCTTATGGAGACTGGCCTTTTCTGAGGCCACAGGGGATGGTCCCTGGGGTCCCCATCATAACTCTAGAGGAACCTGCCACAACTTGAAAAAAACCAGGAGACTCTCTTGCAGGCGAGATGAAGCCCTTTTCCACTGTGGTGTCTCGGGGGAAAACACCCCTTCCCTCCTGAACCTCGAAGGGGTCCTTCACACTCATGCTGTTACTCAAGAATTTTACCGACATACCCATCTTCACTCGAGAAGAACACCAAGGGTCTCGTCACAACTCAAGAGGAGACACGTTTTCTCCTGCTCAGCTCCAGACAAGGATCAATTTCCCTGCTCTGTCGGGAAAGGATTCCCGGCATTCCCTTCGTATCCTAAGAGGAGGCAATCTCCACAGGAGAGTCAAGAGGAACTCCAGGGATCGTGCCACCATTCCAGAAGAACCCCAAATGTCTCAGTGCAATCCACATGAATCTGATTTTCCTAAACTGCCTCGACTGTCACCCCAAGTATCGGCTAACACCATGGTGGCACATGTGACAGCCCTGTGGCACTGCGAGCGAAAGCCACAGATCCCTGTGTCAACTCGACGGGAAGCCTGACACTGCTGTTACAGCTCGGGAGGAAAGCGAATGTGCACTTCTACACTGGAGACGAGGCCTGCCTCCCCTGTGGAGACTCCAGAGGAACCCCAAGATCCCTGGCAGCACTGGAGAGGAAACCTCAGGTTGTGGCCTCAGCTCCAGACAAGGACTTAGTACTCGGCACCAACTGAGGAGGAATCGTGAGAAGCCCCTCGCAACTCGCATGGAGACTGGCCTTTCATGAGGCCACAAGTGCGGGTCCCTGAGGTCCCCATCGTGACATGAGAGAAACCTGCTGCAACTCGAGAAAAACAGGAGATTCTCCCCTCCAGACGAGGTGAGACCCTTGTTTACTGCAGCATATCGGCAGAAATCACACCTTCCTTCTAGAAATTCCAAAGGGTCATCTCACCCTTGCAGTCACTCAATAAGTTCCCTGACATACCCGTCTCTACTCGAAAGGAACACCTAGGGTCCCGCCACAACTCAAGAGGAGCCCGTTTTTCCTTGCTTAGTTACAGACGAGGGTCTTTTTCCCTGCCCCGTCCTGAAAGGATTCCTGGCCTTCCTGTTACATCCAAAGAGGAGGCACTCTCCACAGGAGACTGGAGAGGAACTCCAGCGGTCGTGCCACCATACCAAAGACATCCAAATGTCTCAGTCCACTTGAGATGAACCTGATTTCCCTGGACTTCCTCGATTGTCAACGCGAGTATTGGCTCACACATGATGGCACGTGTGACAGCCCTATGGCACCTCGGGGAAAAGCCACAGATCCCTGTGTCAACTCGACAGGAAGCCTGCCACTGCTGCTCCAGCTCGGAAGCCAAGCGGACATGCAGGGCTCCATGGCCNTTCCCTGGACTTCCTCGATTGTCAACGCGAGTATTGGCTCACACATGATGGCACGTGTGACAGCCCTATGGCACCTCAGGGGAAAGCCACAGATCCCTGTGTTAACTCGACAGGAAGCCTGACACTGCTGCTACAGCTCAGGAGGAAAGCGGACTTGCATGTCTCCACTCAAGATGAGGCCTAAATCCCCTGTGAAGACTCCAGAGGTACCCCAAGTTCCATGTCAGCACTGCAGAGGAAACCTCAGGTTCCAGGCTCAGATCCATATGAGGACTTAGGACCCGACACCGACTGGGGAGGAATCCCAAGAGGCCCCTCGCAACTCTTATGGAGACTGGCCTTTTCTGAGGCCACAGGGGCGGGTCCTTGTGGTCCCCATCGTAACTCTAGAGGAACCTGTCACAACTCAAAAAAAAGCAGGAGATTCTCTCTTGCAGTCAAGATGAGGCCCTTGTCCGCTGTGGCATCTCAGGGGAAAACACCCCCTGCCTATTGAACCTCAAAAGGATGCTTCACACTCATGCTGTGACGCAAGAAGTTTCCCAACATACCCGTCTTCACTCGAGAGGAAAACCGAGGGTCTCGTCACAACTCAAGAGGAGCCACGCTTTCGCCTGCTCAGCTCCAGATGAGGGGCAATTTCCCTGCTCTGTTGGGAAAGGATTCGTGGCATTCCCTTCGTATCCCAAGAAGAGGCGATCTCCACAGGAGAGTCAAGAGGAACTCCAGTGATCGTGTCACCATTCCAAAAGAACCCCAAATGTCTCAGTGCAATCCACATGAACCTGATTTCCCTAAACTGCCTCGACTATCACCCCACGTATCAGCTAACACCACGGTTGCACGTGTGACAGCCCTGTGGCACTGCGAGCGAAAGCCACAGATACCTGTGTCAACTCAACGGGAAGCCTGACACTGCTGTTACAGGTCGAGAGGAAAGCGGATGTGCAATTCTACACTGGAGACGAGGCCTGCCTCCCCTGTGGAGGCTCCAGAGGAACCCCAAGATCCCTGGCAGCACTGGAGAGGAAACCTCAGGTTGTGGCCTCAGCTCCAGACGAGGACTTAGTACTCGGCACCAACTGGGGAGGAATCGTGAGAAGCCCCTCGCAACTCGCATGGAGACTGGCCTTTCATGAGGCCACAGGTGCGGGTCCCTGAGGTCCCCGTCGTGACATGAGAGAAACCTGCTGCAACTCGAGAAAAACAGGAGATTCTCCCCTCCAGACGAGGTGAGACCCTTGTTTACTGCAGCATATCGGCAGAAATCACACCTTCCTTCTAGAAATTCCAAAGGGTCATCTCACCCTTGCAGTCACTCAATAAGTTCCCTGACATACCCGTCTCTACTCGAAAGGAACACCTAGGGTCCCGCCACAACTCAAGAGGAGCCCGTTTTTCCTTGCTTAGTTACAGACGAGGGTCTTTTTCCCTGCCCCGTCCTGAAAGGATTCCTGGCCTTCCTGTTACATCCAAAGAGGAGGCACTCTCCACAGGAGACTGGAGAGGAACTCCAGCGGTCGTGCCACCATACCAAAGACATCCAAATGTCTCAGTCCACTTGAGATGAACCTGATTTCCCTGGACTTCCTCGATTGTCAACGCGAGTATTGGCTCACACATGATGGCACGTGTGACAGCCCTATGGCACCTCAGGGGAAAGCCACAGATCCCTGTGTTAACTCGACAGGAAGCCTGACACTGCTGCTACAGCTCAGGAGGAAAGCGGACTTGCATGTCTCCACTCAAGATGAGGCCTAAATCCCCTGTGAAGACTCCAGAGGTACCCCAAGTTCCATGTCAGCACTGCAGAGGAAACCTCAGGTTCCAGGCTCAGATCCATATGAGGACTTAGGACCCGACACCGACTGGGGAGGAATCCCAAGAGGCCCCTCGCAACTCTTATGGAGACTGGCCTTTTCTGAGGCCACAGGGGCGGGTCCTTGTGGTCCCCATCGTAACTCTAGAGGAACCTGTCACAACTCAAAAAAAAGCAGGAGATTCTCTCTTGCAGTCAAGATGAGGCCCTTGTCCGCTGTGGCATCTCAGGGGAAAACACCCCCTGCCTATTGAACCTCAAAAGGATGCTTCACACTCATGCTGTGACGCAAGAAGTTTCCCAACATACCCGTCTTCACTCGAGAGGAAAACCGAGGGTCTCGTCACAACTCAAGAGGAGCCACGCTTTCGCCTGCTCAGCTCCAGATGAGGGGCAATTTCCCTGCTCTGTTGGGAAAGGATTCGTGGCATTCCCTTCGTATCCCAAGAAGAGGCGATCTCCACAGGAGAGTCAAGAGGAACTCCAGTGATCGTGTCACCATTCCAAAAGAACCCCAAATGTCTCAGTGCAATCCACATGAACCTGATTTCCCTAAACTGCCTCGACTATCACCCCACGTATCAGCTAACACCACGGTTGCACGTGTGACAGCCCTGTGGCACTGCGAGCGAAAGCCACAGATACCTGTGTCAACTCAACGGGAAGCCTGACACTGCTGTTACAGGTCGAGAGGAAAGCGGATGTGCAATTCTACACTGGAGACGAGGCCTGCCTCCCCTGTGGAGGCTCCAGAGGAACCCCAAGATCCCTGGCAGCACTGGAGAGGAAACCTCAGGTTGTGGCCTCAGCTCCAGACGAGGACTTAGTACTCGGCACCAACTGGGGAGGAATCGTGAGAAGCCCCTCGCAACTCGCATGGAGACTGGCCTTTCATGAGGCCACAGGTGCGGGTCCCTGAGGTCCCCGTCGTGACATGAGAGAAACCTGCTGCAACTCGAGAAAAACAGGAGATTCTCCCCTCCAGACGAGGTGAGACCCTTGTTTACTGCAGCATATCGGCAGAAATCACACCTTCCTTCTAGAAATTCCAAAGGGTCATCTCACCCTTGCAGTCACTCAATAAGTTCCCTGACATACCCGTCTCTACTCGAAAGGAACACCTAGGGTCCCGCCACAACTCAAGAGGAGCCCGTTTTTCCTTGCTTAGTTACAGACGAGGGTCTTTTTCCCTGCCCCATCCCGAAAGGATTCCTGGCCTTCCTGTCACATCCAAAGAGGAGGCGCTCTCCACAGGAGACTGGAGAGGAACTCCAGTGGTCGTGCCACCATACCAAAGACATCCAAATGTCTCAGTCCACTTGAGATGAACCTGATTTCCCTGGACTTCCTCGATTGTCAACGCGAGTATTGGCTCACACATGATGGCACGTGTGACAGCCCTATGGCACCTCGGGGAAAAGCCACAGATCCCTGTGTCAACTCGACAGGAAGCCTTACACTGCTGCTACAGCTCGGGAGGAAAGCTGACGTGTATGTCTCCACTCAAGACGAGGCCTGAATCCCCTGTGAAGACTCCAGAGGTACCCCAAATTCCATGTCAGCACTGCAGAGGAAACCTCAGGTTCCAGGCTCAGATCCATATGAGGACTTAGGACCCGACACCGACTGGGGAGGAATCCCAAGAGGCCCCTCGCAACTCTTATGGAGACTGGCCTTTTCTGAGGCCACAGGGGCGGGTCCTTGTGGTCCCCATCGTAACTCTAGAGGAACCTGTCACAACTCAAAAAAAAGCAGGAGATTCTCTCTTGCAGTCAAGATGAGGCCCTTGTCCGCTGTGGCATCTCAGGGGAAAACACCCCCTGCCTATTGAACCTCAAAAGGATGCTTCACACTCATGCTGTGACGCAAGAAGTTTCCCAACATACCCGTCTTCACTCGAGAGGAAAACCGAGGGTCTCGTCACAACTCAAGAGGAGCCACGCTTTCGCCTGCTCAGCTCCAGATGAGGGGCAATTTCCCTGCTCTGTTGGGAAAGGATTCGTGGCATTCCCTTCGTATCCCAAGAAGAGGCGATCTCCACAGGAGAGTCAAGAGGAACTCCAGTGATCGTGTCACCATTCCAAAAGAACCCCAAATGTCTCAGTGCAATCCACATGAACCTGATTTCCCTAAACTGCCTCGACTATCACCCCACGTATCAGCTAACACCACGGTTGCACGTGTGACAGCCCTGTGGCACTGCGAGCGAAAGCCACAGATACCTGTGTCAACTCAACGGGAAGCCTGACACTGCTGTTACAGGTCGAGAGGAAAGCGGATGTGCAATTCTACACTGGAGACGAGGCCTGCCTCCCCTGTGGAGGCTCCAGAGGAACCCCAAGATCCCTGGCAGCACTGGAGAGGAAACCTCAGGTTGTGGCCTCAGCTCCAGACGAGGACTTAGTACTCGGCACCAACTGGGGAGGAATCGTGAGAAGCCCCTCGCAACTCGCATGGAGACTGGCCTTTCATGAGGCCACAGGTGCGGGTCCCTGAGGTCCCCGTCGTGACATGAGAGAAACCTGCTGCAACTCGAGAAAAACAGGAGATTCTCCCCTCCAGACGAGGTGAGACCCTTGTTTACTGCAGCATATCGGCAGAAATCACACCTTCCTTCTAGAAATTCCAAAGGGTCATCTCACCCTTGCAGTCACTCAATAAGTTCCCTGACATACCCGTCTCTACTCGAAAGGAACACCTAGGGTCCCGCCACAACTCAAGAGGAGCCCGTTTTTCCTTGCTTAGTTACAGACGAGGGTCTTTTTCCCTGCCCCATCCCGAAAGGATTCCTGGCCTTCCTGTCACATCCAAAGAGGAGGCGCTCTCCACAGGAGACTGGAGAGGAACTCCAGTGGTCGTGCCACCATACCAAAGACATCCAAATGTCTCAGTCCACTTGAGATGAACCTGATTTCCCTGGACTTCCTCGATTGTCAACGCGAGTATTGGCTCACACATGATGGCACGTGTGACAGCCCTATGGCACCTCGGGGAAAAGCCACAGATCCCTGTGTCAACTCGACAGGAAGCCTTACACTGCTGCTACAGCTCGGGAGGAAAGCTGACGTGTATGTCTCCACTCAAGACGAGGCCTGAATCCCCTGTGAAGACTCCAGAGGTACCCCAAATTCCATGTCAGCACTGCAGAGGAAACCTCAGGTTCCAGGCTCAGATCCATATGAGGACTTAGGACCCGACACCGACTGGGGAGGAATCCCAAGAGGCCCCCCGCAACTCTTATGGAGACTGGCCTTTTCTGAGGCCACAGGGGCGGGTCCCTGTGGTCCCCATCGTAACTCTAGAGAAACCTGCCACAACTCAAAAAAAGGCAGGAGATTCTCTCTTGCAGGCGAGATGAGGCCCTTGTCCGCTGTGGCATCTCAGGGGAAAACATCCCCTCCCTCTTGAACCTCGAAAGGGTCCTTCACACTCACGCTGTGACTCAAGAAGTTTCCCAACATACCCGTCTTCACTCGAGAGGAAAACCGAGGGTCTTGTCACAACTCAAGAGGAGCCACGCTTTCGCCTGCTCAGCTCCAGACGAGGGTCAATTTCCCTGCTCTGTCGGGAAAGGATTCACGGCATTCCCTTCATATCCCAAGAAGAGGTGATCTCCACAGGAGAGTGAAGAGGAACTCCGGGGATCGTGCCACCATTCCAAAAGAACCCCAAATGTCTCAGTTCACTCCACACGAACCTGATTTCCCTAAACTGCCTCGACTGTCACCCCAAGTATTGGCTAACACCACGGCAGCTCATGTGACAGCCCTGTGGCACCGCGAGGGAAAGCCACAGATCCCTGTGTCAACTCGATGGGAAGCTGACACTGCTGTTACAGCTCGAGAGGAAAGCGGATGTGCACTTCTACACTGGAGACGAGGCCTGCCTCCCCTGTGGAGGCTCCAGAGGAACTCCAAGATCCCTGGCAGCACTGGAAAGGAAACCTCAGGTTGTGGCCTCAGCTCCAGACAAGGACTTAGTACTCGGCACCAACTGGGGAGGAACTGCGAGTGGCCCGTCGCAACTCGCAAGAAGACTGGCCTTTCATGTGGCCACAGGGACGGGTCCCTGAGGTCCCCGTTGTAACATGAGAGAAACCTTCTGCAACTTGAGAAAAACCAGGAGATTCTCTCCTCCAGGCGAGATGAGGACCTTGTTCACTGCAGCGTATCGGGAGAAATCACCCCTTCNTAGATTTTTAATCTTTGCTTTTTCGTATTTGTTATCAATTTTGTACCTTCAAAAACCCAATCTTCAGTACCCATTTTTACTTGAGAGCAAGATTATTGGCTTGACTGCTCTCTCCTCCTTTGGACTCTCCTTTTTCTTCACCAGGTCGCCTCTGTCTCCTCCCTCCCCCTTCTCCTCTCTACACAGCTCTGTGAATCTCTGTGTGTTCCAGATGGTGGAGAGCACTTAGGGAACTGATTACTGGCTGGATCTGTCTCTCTCCTTTTCATTCCCCTCTTTTATCCGCCTGGCCACCTCTGTCTCCTTCCTCCCTCTCCTCTTCTCTGTATACCTCTGTGAACATCTCTGAGTGATCCAGACTGTAGAGTGCTCATAAGGAAGTGATTACTGGCTAGCTTGCTCTCTCCTCTTTTATTCCACCTCATCTCATTTGGGTCCCCTCTAACTACCCCCTCCCTCTTCTCTTCTCCATGTAACTTTGTGAACCTCTCTCTAGATGTCCCTCAAGGTGGAGAAACTTGTCATCTTTAACCTAGATGTTTTATCAGTTTTGCAGTGTAGAAGGAGAAGTCTTGAGACTACTGTAAAAATAAAACTGAAAACCAGAAGCAGGAGGCTTAAGTCCAAATCCTGAGAACGTCAGAGAACTCCTGACTCCAGGGAACATTAATCGATAGGAGCTCATCAAACGCCTCCATACATACACTGAAACCAAGCACCACCCAAGGGCCAACAAGTTCCAGAGCAAGACATACCATGCAATTTCTCCAGCAACACAGGAACACAGCCCTGAGCTTCAATATACAGGCAGCTCAAAGTTACTCCAAAACCATTGACATCTCATAACTCATTACTGGACACTTCATTGCACTCCAGAGAGAAGAAATCCAGCTCCACCCATCAGAACACTGACACAAGCTTCCCTAACCAAGAAATCATGACAAGCCACTGATACAACGCCACCCACAGTGAGGAAACTCCACAATAAAGAGAACTCCACAAACTGCCAGAATACAGAAAGGCCACCCCAAATGTAGCAATGTAAAAAAGATGAAGAGATAGAGGTATACCCAGCAGGTAAAGGAACAGGATAAATGCCCACCAAAC
>SJYX01020542.1:44695-67121 GCA_006410675.1 Oreotragus oreotragus | reverse complement strand
AAAAAAAAAAAACAAAACAGAAGTATCAAAATGGATTGTCCACTTTTATAATTTTGGTATTTTATAGTTTGTCTCTATTTTTATTTTCCTTGTTGTTTTTAGTATTATTTTATGGTTTTGTAGTTTCAATATTTTGAAAAGTTTGCAGCAAATTTTATTAGTGATTAGCTTCCAATTATAGAAAACTTACTTGCTCCTGTTTTATAACCCACTTACCATCACTCAATTATTTCCAACACCCCAAAAGTTTCCTTTGAGTCTTTTACCACCCTAATGGGCCCCAAGTGACCACTGATTTCTTTTCTCACTATATATTAGATTTTTTTATCCAAAATTTCAGATAAATAAAATAATATACTCTGAACTCATCTGTGTTTACTTGCTTTTGCAAAGCAGGTTTTTGAAATTATCCTTGTTGTGCACCAGTAGTTTGTTCTATTTTGTTGCTAAGTAGAATTCTTTTGAATGGATATTTATCTATTTACCACATTTTCTATTTACCACATTTATCTGTTCATTTGTTGATGGCCATTTGGATTGTTTCCAATTTTTGACTACTATAAATAAAACTGTTAAGAACATTCTTGTACAGGTCTTTGTGTAGACCTATATTTTCATTTTTCTTGATGAAATACCTAAGAGTAAAATTGCTAAGTTGTATGATACTGTATGTTTAATTTTTAAAGAAGCTACTAAACTGTTTTCCAGAGTGACTATATCATTTTACCGTCCAAGTGTTTTTGCATATCTCCACAGCATTGTCTTGTTTATTTTTTTTCAGTTTTCATTGTTTATTTTAGTCATTCTAATGGGTATGTTGTGGTGTCTCATACTGATTTTAATTTGTAAATTCATCATGCTGATAATATTTCACATCTTTTATGTGTTTTATTTGTAAAGTGTCAATTCAAATGTTTTGCCTATTTTTACATTGGGTTGTTTACCATCTTTGTAATAAGTTGTAATTTTTCACTTTCTGGATATAAGCTTTTGTCAGATATGTGTTGCAAATATTTTCTTTCAGTTTGTGGCCTTTGGAGAGTAGACATTTAAAATTTTCATGAAGTTCATTTCATTGATTTTTTTCTCCCTTTGCTTAATGCTTTTAGCTTCCTGTATAGGAAATCTTTCCATATCAAAAGGTCACAGATATTTTCCCCTACATTTTCTTTTCAAAAGTTTTATAGTTTTAGATTTTGTTAGATTTCCTATCTTAATAGCAGTTAACTTTTGTGTGTCATGCAAGGTAAGAGTGATTGCTCATTTTTTTCCCCAAATGAATATCTGATTGTTTCAATGGAAATTGCTGAAAAGACTGTCTATTCTCCATTTAATTACCTTGGCGCCAATGGTACAAAATAATGAATACATACACATGGATTTATTATTGGAGTCTTTATTCTTTTTAATAACCTAAATATTTATCTTTATACCAATACCACTCTGTCTTTATTACTGTTTAAAGATATAGAAAGTCTTAAAGTCAGATACTATAAACCTCCAACTTTGTTCTTTTTCAGTCTTTTTAGCTATATTCTAGGCCCTTTGATTTTCCAAATAAATTTTAGAATTTTCTTGTCAGTTACTATAAACGGTCCTGCTAGAGTTTTAACTGGGAATGTTTTGAATCTATAGGTGAAACTTAGGAAAACATCCAGCTGACATCTTAACAATATTGAATCATCTGATCCATGAACATTCTGTATCTCTGCATATAGATCATTAAATGTTTTTTAATTCTTCAAGAACCATACATTCTTGATTCCAGATTGTTCTTTTCTTCATAACTGCTCACCCTACTTTCACAGATGCATTTTTATCTCAAATTAGAAAATTTCTGAAATGCTTTTTTTTTTTTCCTTTGAGTGAATCTATTTAGAAGAAAGGAATTTCAGCTTTATCAAAAGCCATTCTCTTCTTTAATAAATCTAGCAGTTTTTCTCTGGTCATCCAGAGAAAAGTCTCACTATGCTGATTTTCTGCTGGTTATAGTCACACGCTCTTGGAAAAGAAAGAGGAATTTCCTCCTTGGAGTTGGGTGTGTGTGTGTGTGTGTGTGTGTGTGTGTGTGTGTGTGTGCTCATTGCTCTAGGAGAGAGCCTACCACACAAAACTTCTGTTCTTTCCACTGCCTACCCTTAAACCCTTGAAAGTGAAGTGAAAGTGTTAGTTGCTCAGTTGTGTCTGACTCTTTGCAACCCCATGGGCCATAGCTCGCCAGGCTCTTCTGTCCATGCAGTTCTCCAAGCAAGAATACTGTTGTGGATGGCCACTCCCTTCTCCAGAGGATATTCCTGACTCAGGGGTTGACCCCTGGTCTCCTGCATTGCAGGCAGATTCTTTACCATCTGAGCCACCAGGGAAACCACCAGAGTCTCATACAAAAATATTATGAGTGAAGTAATCTGGTATGTAGCGGCTGCTTTGCAATAGTCAGCATGTGTCAGGGCAAGTAGGTGGAGGTATAGATGAAGCAAAATTGACCAGGAAGTGATATTGGTTCAAGCTGGGAGCTGGGACGTGTGGGTCCATCATACTCTCTCTGCTTTGCATGTGTTAAAATTTTCTATAATTAAAAGCTTAAAAAGAATCAGTCTCAGCCATAAAAAGGAATGAAATAATGCCATTTGCAGAGATATGGATAGACCTAGAAACTATTACACAGAGTGAAGTAAGTCAGAAATAGAAAACTAAATATTGTATGATATCACTTTTATGTGAGATCTAGAAAAATGGTGTAGATGAAATTATATGTAGAGTAGAAATAGAGACATAGAGGCAGAGGACAAAGTTACGGATACCAATGGAGGAAGGGGGAGGTGGGATGAACTGGGAGATTGGAATTGACATACATACACTACTATGTATAAAATTTGGGGGGGCCTCCAAAATCACTGTAGATGGTGACTGTAGCCATGAAATTAAAAGATGCTTGCTTCCTGGAAGAAAAGCTATGACCAGCCCAGACAGCATGTTAAAAAGCAGAATCATTACTTTACCAAAAAAGATCCATCTAGACAAAGCTATGGTTTTTCCAGTAGTCATGTATAGATGTGAGAGTTGGATCATAAAGAAAGATGAGCGCCAAAGAATTGATGCTTTTGAAGTGTGGTGTTGGAGAAGACTCTTGAGAGTCCCTTGGACTGCAAAGAGATCCAACCAGTCAATTCTAAAGGAAATCAGTCCCTAATATTCATTGGAAGACTGATGCTGAAGCTGAAACTTCAATACTTTGGCCATCTGATGAGAAGAACTGACTCATTTGAAAAGCCCCTGATGCTGGGAAAGATTGAAGGCGGGAGGAGAATGGATGACAGAGGATGAGATGGTTGGATGGCATCACCGACATGA
Source organism: Oreotragus oreotragus (assembly GCA_006410675.1). Taxonomy (NCBI): domain Eukaryota; kingdom Metazoa; phylum Chordata; class Mammalia; order Artiodactyla; family Bovidae; genus Oreotragus; species Oreotragus oreotragus. The sequence continues at coordinate 63,770 of SJYX01020542.1, read as the reverse complement.
TGGACATGAGTTTGAGTAACCTCCGGGAGTTGGTGATGGACAGGGAAGCCTGGCGTGCTGCAGTCCATGGGGTCGCAAAGAGTCGGACATGACTGACTGAATTCAACTGAACTGATATATAAAATACATAACTAATGAGACCTTACCTACTATATGGCACAAGAAACTCTACTCCACACCCTGTGAAGATCTAAATGGGAAGGAAATCCAAAAAGGAGGGGTTATATGCAAATATACAGCTGACTCACTTTGCTGTACAGCAGAAACTAACACAATATTGTAAACAAACTATACTCCAATAAAAATAAATAAAATACAGCTAGTGACGTGGATGAAACTAGAGCCTGTTGTACAGAGTAAAGTAAGAGAAAAAAAATATGGTATATTAACACATATATAGAGATTCTACAAAAATGGTACTGATGAACCTAACCTACTCACAGGGCAGGAATAGAGACACGGATATACAGAACAGAGCTGTGGACACAGTAAGAGAAAGAGAGGGTGAGACAAGTTGGGAAAGTAGCTTTGATATATATACACTACCATGTGTAGGGCTTCCCTGGTGGCTCAGAGGTTAAAGTGTCTGCCTGGAATGCAGGAGACCCAGGTTCGATCCCTGGGTTGGGAAGATCCCCTGGAGAAGGAAATGGCAACCCACTCCAGTACTCTTGCCTGGAGAATCTCATGGAATGAGGAGCCTGGTAGGCTACAGTCCATGGGGTCGCAAAGAGTTGGACACGACTGAGCGACTTTACTTACTTACTTACTTACTTACCATGTGTAACAGATAGCGAGTCTGAAGTGGCTGTATAACACAGGGAGCTCATCCCGGTGCTCTGTGACAACCTAGAGCAGTGGGTTGGGGTGGAGTTGGGGGGAGGCTCAAGAGAAAGGAGCCTACTGTCTACTTACAGCTGTTATTGTACAGCAGAAACCAACACAAAATTGTAAAGCAATTACCCTCCAGTTAAAAAGTTAATAAAATAAGAATAAGCCTGTGTTATAAGAACCAAGTTATGTTTTTTCCCCCTTTCACTGAGTTCTTTGCTTGCACATTCTAAAAATGTGGGTACGTGGGAGAGACTTTTGTTCTACCCAGGCTGTATCACCCCCATCTCAGACATCAGGATTTTGGATTATTGCCCAGCTGATCTTCCCAAAAATGGCTGAAATAAGTGAACTGTTGGGAAGATCCCCTGGACAAGGTAATGGCAACCCACTCTAGTATTCTTGCCTGCGGAATCCCATGGATAGAGGAGCCTGGTGGGCTACAGTTGCAAAAGAGTCAGATACAATTTAGCAACTAAACAACAACATCCTACTTGATCTCTCAGATCCTTTGCTGTCACTGAGCACTCACTTTCCCCCTCTCTTTCACGTCCTGTCGAAAAGCAGTTGTTTTTCCTTCAGCGTCACAGACTCCCTCTGTTTTCTGTAGTGCTAACGATTGGCCTCATCCCTGGTGTCCTTCTTTTTTCTCTGTATGCCTTTAATTGCTGATCACTCCAGTTCCATGGTTTCATTTCAGTCATTCACTTCATATGTTAACTTTTTCTGGCCATTTGACTTGCAATCTACTTTGATTTACTAGATCTGCAGAGTATTAATCTGTTGATTTGCTTTCCAAACATTTTAAACTTCTAGGCCACAGACACTTTAAATTAATTAATTTATTTTAATTGGAAGATAATTGATTTGCAACATTGTGGAGGGTTTTTTCCATATATTGACATGAATCAGCCCCCGGGTGCACATGTGCACATCTTAGTTTCCCGACCAGGGGTTGAGATCAAGTCCCCTGCATCTAAAGACAGAGTCTTAACACTTGGGCCACTGGGGAAATCTCTCATTTCTTTTTTTCTTTTTTTTTGCAAAATCAAAATTAATAAATGTTTAATTAAATGTCTAGAAAATATAGCTATGTCAACACATGAACCACAAGTCAATTCACTTTCACATAGTTACATATCACTTATATATATATATTTAAAATTAATTTATAGTAATTGGCTAATTACTTTACAATATTGTAGTGGTTTTTTTACCATACCTTGACATGAATCAGCCTTGGGTGTACATGTGTCCCTCTTCCTGAGCCCCCTTCCCACCTCCCTCCCCATCCCATCCCTCAGGGTCATCCCAGTGCACCAGCCCTGAGCATCCTGTCTCATGCATCTAATCTGGACTGACAATCTATTTCACATGTGGTAATACACATGTTTCAATGCCATTCTCTCAAATCATCCCACCCTCACCTTCTCCCATAGAGTCCAAAAGTCTGTTCTATACATCTGTGTCTCTTTTGCTCTCTCAAATACAGGCTTATCATTACCATCTTTCTAAATTCCATATATATGCATTAGTATACTGTATTGGTGTTTTTCTTTCTGGCTTACTTCACTCTGTATAATAGGCTCCAGTTTCATCCACCTCATTAGAACCAATTCAAATGCATTCTTTTTAATGGCTAAGTAATATTCCATTGTGTATATGTACCACAGGTTTCTCATCCATTCGTCTGCTGATGGACATCTAGGCTGCTTCCATGTCCTGGCTATTGTAAACAGTGCTGTAATGAACGTTGGGGTACACGTGTCTCTTTCAGTTCTGGTTTCCTCGGTGTGTATGCCCAGCAGTAGGATTGCTGGGTCATAAGGCAGTTCTATTTCCAGTTTTTTAAGGAATCTCCACACTGTTCTCCATAGTGGCTGTACTAGTTTGTATTCCCACCAACAGTATAAGAGTGTTCCCTTTTCTCCACACCCTCTCCAGTATTTATTGCTTGTAGACTTTTGGATCACAGCCATTCTGACTGGCGTGAGACCTCATTTCATTTTATATGTGAAGAAATTTAGTGATTTGCCCAAGATTACACTACTGATGATGATCAGGCCAGAAAAATAGTTTTCCTGGTTCCCAAGTACGGATTCTTTTCACTGCTTGAGGATCCTGAGGTAAATTCTTTTCAGCTTCTCTTAGCATTTCCAGAAGGATGTTACTGGAGATGTTGTTGTTCACTGGCTAAGTCGTGTCCAACTCTTTCAAACCCCATGGACTTTAGCATGCCAGGCTTCCCTGCCTTTCACTATCTCCCAGAGTTTGCTCAAACTCGTGTGCATTGAGTTGGTGATGTCACCCAACCATCTCATCCTCTGTCACCCCCTTCTCCTCCTCCCTTCAATATTTCCCAGCTTCAGGTCCTTTCTAACAAGTCAGCCCTTCTCATCAGGTAGTCAAAGTATTGGAGCTTCAGCTTCAGCATCTGTCCTTTCAATGAATATTCAGGGTTGATTTCCTTTAGGATTGACTGATTTGATCTCTCTGCTGTGAGATGTTAACTGATGCTGCTTGGAAAAAAACCAACAGAAGCATAAATTTTGGAAATATAGGAAGTATAAGTGATTTCTTTTCTGCTAGTACTCTCTGAACCTTTGATGTGCTAGTGTACATTGTGAATATACAATGCACACCATCTTATATGACATTTTTCAGAGGTATTTGACAAGAGAACCAGTGCTTCATAGCCCTTCTCAGGTCTTGTTTCTACCAGAATTAATCTGAGAAATGTCATCCTAGAAAATGGGAACTCTAGATCGCAGCACTGTTTCACTCACCAAGAGAAATCTCAGCTTTACCATCCCCTGCTTGACTACACAACAACAAGGTTATTATGAGTTGAGTCATGCATCATTTTCAACTCTCGTCAAATTTTTTTCTTGAGCTCAACCCAGCTGATAGCTCAAGGAGGCCCTCAACTTCTGGCAGAGAACCAGCTGAGCCTGTGTATACATGCCTGGAAAATCAGATTATTAGTTAATAGGAGCCTCCACATTTGAAGCAGCTGCTAAATTCAAGGCACCAGGGCAAGTATTTTTATAAAGCATTCTCTCATTTAATCCTCATGCCTATCATGGGGAGAACGTACTAATGTGAGCTCAATTTTACAAATGTGAAAATGAAAGTCCAGCAGAACATGCATGTTGTTAAAAAAAAGAAACAGACAACAGGCTCAAAATGGAGTCATCTGTGCTAAACCCACATCTCCAAATTGAGACATAGTACCCGACCTAACTGCAGCTTCAGCCTCCCCCAAGAATGTAATCACCAGCCAGTCTGGAATTTTCTGGTCAGCACTCGTGAGGTAATTCGCCTGATAGACCCCTCATGTCCCCTGAATGAAGGTGACCCTGGCGGAAATGTTCTGCTCCTCTCTGTTCCCTGCTCTTTCTGTCTATAAAGTCTTCCATTCTATACAGCTCCTTAGATATCTTTTCTAAGAGATTTGCTAGATGGGAGGATGGCCAATTTACAGATCATTCAGTTCAGTTCGGTTCAGTCGCTCAGTCGTGTCCAACTCTTTGCGACCCCATGGACCGCAGCACGCCAGGCCTCCCTGTCCATCACCAACTCCCGGAGCTTGCTCCAACTCATGTCCATTGAGTCGGTGATACAAAGCATTGAACAAAGTCAGTTAGGTCTTCAAATTTACTCCGTTGAATTTCATATTTTAACAGATTGGACGGTGGTGTCACTCCAGTGAACTTCTGACGGCTTGAGAAACAGTGCGAAACACAGGCATGAAGTGAAGTGAAGTCGCTCAGTCACTGCAGGCAGATGCTTTACCGTCTGAGCCACCAGGGGAGCAACACAGGCGTGATATCTGACAACCCTTTGCGTTCTTGTGTTTCTCACCATTTCCCAAGACTGTGGGTAAGTTCCTCCCAGTGTCTCTCTGTGTCAAGCTCTTGATCTAGTTGACTTTCCAGTCAATCCCCCAGTTGACTGGAATCCCGAGTTCCACATCAGAAACTGCTTACTATTAGGGACACAATTTCCCGCTTCACTAGAAAACCTCAGTCCTTGGTTGTGTTCCCACATTTCACGTTGGGACCTGCTGGCAGCAGCTACCATTCCTCCTTTGTATGGAGTCAGTTCGCAGTCCCCATTCTTGGGGGCTTGCTTTCCTGGCATCCAGTCCTCTCCTTAGTTCCAGGTTCCACACAGAATTGACGGTGATGTGCACAGCGCCTTCCCTTGACCAGGCTGCAGTAACATCTCTTGGTTACTACTGGCACAGTGCAGTGCCTGTTTGTTTGTCTTGTTCTGTGTAGATAAAGGTCATTGCTAATGGGAACATTTAAAAGAAAAATGCCGTGAAACCAGTGGGCATGAGTCAAGCAATTAAAAGCTGTTAAGAGTGTTTGCCACCTAACCCAAAGGCTCCAGTGTTGGGATAAGTTAATCATGGAATGGGTTAGATTAACACTACATCACACTCTAACCTGGAGAAAATTTCCTTGCAATGATGTACATTGCAAAACACCATACAATTGCCAACTCCGTACCACATCCCTCTTAGGTATTAATCTGGTTCCAAGAGACCAAAGGCTTAGCCAAAAGAAACGTGATTTTTAAATTCAAAGGAGCACATCATTTTCCAACACACATGCTTATTTTACATTTAAAAAAGGTAATTCCAGAAACACTAGATAGTTACAAAAATGGCAAAATATTGCTTAGAAAACCTAGAATTATATTGTTGTTTCATGTCCTGAGAACTTAGCTTGGTAGCTGTCAAGTTGTATGTCAGTGTGCAGTCCTTCAGTCCTGTCTGACTCTTTGTGACCCCATGGACTGTGGCCCGCCAGGCTCCCCTGTCCATGGAATTCTCTAGGCAAGAATTCCGGAGTGGGTAAGCCATTCCCTTCTTCAGGGCATCTTCCTGACCCAGGGATTGAACCGTATCTCTCTGCGCCTCCTGTGCTGGCAAACGGGATCTTTGTCACTGTGCCACCTGGTAAGATGCTTGAGAGCCCCTAATATGACCAGACATAAATGTGGGTTGAAATCCATTTGGAGCTAAGGGTTCCAAGAAACTGCTGTCAGGAGTATTCTGATGAAATAAGTTCATTTATAAAGTACACTTGAAAATTGCTGTTGTTCAGTCACCAAGTCAGGTTTGACTCTTCGTGACCCCATGGATTGCGGCATGCCAGGACTCCCTGTCTGCCACTATCTCATGGAGTTTGTGCAAGTTCATGTCCACTGAATCAATGATGCCATCCAATCATCTCATCCTTCTTGCCCTCTTCTCCTTTTGCTTTCAATCTTACCAGCATCAGGGTCTTTTCCAATGAGTCAGCTCTTTGCATCAGGTGGCCAGAGTATTGGAGCTCAGCTTCAGCATCAGTCCTTCTAATGAATATTCAGGGTTGATTTCCTTTAAGATGGACTGGTTGGATCTCCTTGCAGTCCAAGGGACTCTCAAGAGTCTTCTCCAGCACCACAGTTCAAAAGCGTCAATTCTTCGGTGCTCTGCCTTCTTCATTGTCCAGCTCTCACACCTGTACATGACTACTGGAAAGACCAAAGGCCATGTCCTTGACTATACGGACACTTGAAAGTAAGGCTTCCGAAATTAAACAAGTAGAATACGATACCTATTTTTTAAGGCGTTCTTTTCCCCCTGTTCCTTATCCATCTATCTATTTTGGGCTGCGCTGGGTCTTTGTTGCTGGTGGGCTTTCTCCAGTTGTGCCGAGTAGGGGCTGCTCTCTAGCTGGGCCCATGGCCTTCCCACTGCAGTGGCCTCTCTTGCTGTGGAGCACACGCTCTGGGTGCGCAGGCTTCCGTAGTTGCAGCACACAGGCTCAGTAGTTGGGGCGCATGCGCTAGTTGCTCCCTGGCACGGGAGATCTTCCTGGACCAGGAATCAAACCCATGCCCCCTGCATTGCCAAGGGGATTCTTAACCACTGGATCACCATGGAAGTCCTAGGCTAACTATTTTAATTGGTATGCAGACTCCCCTAGAAGGCTTCAAGATTCCAAAAATAGCTTCACTGAAAGCTTCTTTGCAAAAGGGTAATGAAAAATTAGAAGACATACAAGGTGAGAGGTACCCGAAACGAAAGGCTGTAAGACCAACACAACAACTATAGCTCGGCCTGACTTTCCTTTGAGCAGTCTGTCAGTACAGGAGCTGCAAAGAAACACGGGTTCAATCCCTGGGTCAGGAAGGGCCCTTGGAGAAGGAAATGGCAGCCCACTCCAGTGTTCTTGCCTGGAGAATCCCATGGACAGAGGAGCCTGGTGGGCCACAGTCCATATGGTCGCAGAGAGTCGGGCGTGACTGAACGACTGTGTGCACACATATGGAGTCATTCTAGTAATCCTTAGTCTGAACTGTCCTTCCTCTCTGAGGAGACTGTGACTATAAACTAAAGCCCACCAACTTAGCAGTTTTGCAGACGCCTCTCCACATATCTATCCTTGAAGGAGGACCCCTGTACAGGTCCCTCCAAAAGTTGATGGGACTCTGGGATTTTCTGGAAACGTGTTATGTTATTCCTTTAAACACTCAGGGAAAAGCTAAATTAAAATTAATGGAAAACTTTGCCAAACTGTGGTAGATACTGAAGCTACAGGAAAGAAGATCCTGGGAAAATTGGTAAAAACCAGATAAAGGTGCAAATTCTTACCAGAGTCAGCTCTCCCAAATCTTTGCAGTATCCAGTGAAAGCGTTTGGGCTTCCCAGGTGGTGCTAGTGGTAAAGAACCTTCTTGCCAATGCAGGAGACGTTACGAGACAAGGGTTGAGTCCCTGGGTTGGGAAGATCCCCGGGAGAAGGAAATGGCAAGCCACTCCAGTGTTCTTTCCTGGAGAATCCCATATTGCAGTGTCCAGTGAAAGCGTTTGGGCTTCCCAGGTGGTGCTAGTGGTAAAGAACCTTCTTGCCAATGCAGGAGACGTTACGAGACGAGGGTTGAGTCCCTGGGTTGGGAAGATCCCCGGGAGAAGGAAATGGCAAGCCACTCCAGTGTTCTTTCCTGGAGAATTCCATGGACAGAGGAGCCTCACCGGCTACAGTCCATGGGGACACAAAGAGCTCTCTCAAATCTTTGTAGTATCCAGTAGAGAGAGGAAAATACCTTCTGTACCCTCTATGTGGGTGCCTCTTGAGTCCAACATGAATATATACTGTTTGTCCTGGCTGAAACCTGGCAAACTATTTAAAGGGTTTGGTTTTTTTTTTTAAGTAACTTTATGGTCAGATACATATTTGTCAGAAACTGGAAACTGATTTTCAGTGTCTGATAGGAATCTTTTTAGGTTTGCTCCCCTAACCTAAAATGAAACTATGAGCCCAGAGGGAAAGAAAAGCCTTCTAAAGCCTTTGTGAAAGGATTTACTAAAATATTCCAAAGACAAACAGCTCTAAATCCAGGACGCAGAAATCTTTTGATTTTATCTTAGTTAGAAATCTCCCTGATATTAACAGCAACACAACAACCACAAATTAAGATAATGTAGTTGGATGAGGATGAATCTATGATGTAATTTAGGATGCAATCCAATTGTTTAAGGAATTGAGAGCAACTGTTCTTAGCTTACAAATCTTTGCAAAACTAGAAATGCAACTCTAGAGGCAATTAAAAATCTATCTGTTCCTTTTTACCAATTCCCAAACATCCTCTATTTATCTCAGTTCAGTTCAGTCGTTCAGTTGTGTCTGACTGTTTGCAAACCCATGGACTGCAGCATGCCAGGCCTCCCTGTCTCAAAAGGCTTGTAAATATTGTGAAAATTCTTGCCTTAGCAAACCAAAGCCTAAAAAAAAAAATAATAATAATAAAAAATAATTTTCAAAAAAGGAAACCAAAGCCTTTCTTTGGGAAAATTGCTTCTTCTTTTTTTTTTTCTTTTTTCTCTGTACTTTTGAGATCTAAGTGTAAGTTTCTTACACACTTCAGGGAGGTAACTCTTATCAGAAGGAAAACTAGAAAGGGAAACGTCACTTGAAACTTAGGCGAATAAAATTTTTTATAAATATCTCCTCCACAAATATTAGTAAAAACCTTTAGCTATCTGAGCAAGTATCTTAACTTATTCTACCAAAAAAAGAACTTAGATCCAACTTCTTTTATAACTAGTGAGTTTTGTATCACTGTAACTGATTCATGGCAGTAATTTTTAAATTATTGCCATATATATAATCATCTTCCCAGGTGGCTTAGTGGTAAATATGTGTATACATGTATATACATACATATTTAATGGATGTGTGATATGTTATATTTTCTACTTCTAGATGGTCTTACCAAAATTAACTTGTAAAAGAGCTCTATTTTTTTAAATTTTCTAAAGAAAATTAAGCACTTATATGAATCACATATTTATAAAATTCTTATAAACATAATAAAAACTAACCCAAATGTTTTTCAGGTTCATGTGACATGAGATAATTTTTAGTAATATAAACTGGTTTAAGTTCACTGGTATAATTAAAATAGACAGCTCTTTAGGGTTATCAACATCAATAATAATGCTGACTTACAACATTTATTCTACTTGGGTTTACTAGTCAAATAAGTTCATGTTCCTTTACAAAATTTGTCATTAAGACAAATCATTTTTACAAGTAATCTAAGCATAATTACTGAGAACAAGTGAATCAAAAAGCTACATGTAGGATAGAATTTTTAAGTGAATTTTTAAATAGTTTCCTTAATTTTTTTTGGTACCCTGAGAACTTAAAGTTTTGCCAAGTTTAATCAAATGATAGGTGGTCAGTAAATTTCTAGATCATTTCCAAATAAGATAAAGTCTGAAACATTAATTACTGAATATGAGTTTATCTACTTTGGCTTCCTTTTAGAGGAACTAAGGTTATGGGTCTATTAGTAAACATGCTTGTGCCATGCTGAGAAATTTACTATGAGAAAGTTTACATTTCCAGAAGTTATGAAAAGTATTTATAAGTCTGCCAGTTCACAGAATGTTAGTATGAAGCAGTTTGTAATTGTTCACTTCTTTATTTTCATTAAAATTAAGGTTTTTTTAAGAGCTAAAAATTCTAACATATTTAATTAAAGTTTGAAGAAAAGTAATTTTTGGTAAAGAATTTTATGCGTGGTCAGGACTGGCTAAAATTGGAATGAATTTAATTGAGTGAATGAGTTTTATATGAAAAGTAAACCGGCGAAAAATTGGTTTCTCTCTGTTAAAAAGACAAAGTTTTCTGAGACTATTGGTTCGCTCTTGATAAGAGATTGTAAAAGGTTCTCTTTGCCATTTAAAGCAATCTGCTTAGAAAACAAAGATTCTGTGTTTTGTCACAGTAATTTCCCATGTTGTCTTTATAAGGTCTTTGATTACTTAAGAAAGTTGAATCTTCTCTATTAAAAGAGCTAAGTTAAAAAAAAAAAAACACAATTATTTAACTTTCCATATTGGCCTGTGAATCTTTGATTGTCATGGTGGTTAGATATATAACTGGGTGTTTTGTTTTGCTTTTTTTTTTTTTAACAGTGATTTATGATCCTATTTCACAAAGAGTTTCAAGTTTTAAAACGTCTTTAAAAAAAAAATTCCCAAATCAAATCCTAAATGAAGTATTTTTGACTTAAACTAACTTTGGGGTTTTCCTGAGGGTCCCTGGAAAGTTTTAAAAGATTTGTTCTCCCTTCTTATAAAAACAAAGATTACTTAGACTTATTTGACATGCTAAATTACATGGGAAGTGTTGTCAAATATGAAGGAATACTAAGACTTCTTTACACCATATTTGTATGTGCTATAAATGTTCCAGAAATTGTATAATATTCCTGAAGTCTGATATGTCCTGGTATAATGTTACCACAATAATTCCAGTTATCATTTTAAAATGTCAAGCGTCTTCAGAAAAAACCACATTTCCTCATTAATTCTACTGTAATGAACTCTCATGAGGCATTTTTAAAAGCCTTTTGTAGTTTACAGAAAGTTAACATTTTCCTAGGAGGCAAGTGCAGTTGTAAAGAATCTGCCTGCCAACATAGGAAATGCAAAGAGACATAGGTTCGATTCCTGAGTTGGAAAGAAGCTCTGGATTAGGAAACGGCAACCCACTCCAGTATTCTTGCCTGGAAAATTCCATGGACAGAGGAGCCCGGCAGGCTACAGTCCATGGGGCCACGACTGAGAGTCTGACACGACTGAGCGACTACTCACACACATTGTTTTACTAAACTCTTTCTTCCCTTAACTCTGTTGTTGACCTGGAAATGACTCCACTTGCATCTCCCAGGCCATTGCTAAGGTGAAGGGTAATCTTTCAGACTGTTGGATTTGTCAACACAAACCCTTATCTGTCCATGATGAGTGAGACCCCGACCCATTTCCCTGTTTCTGGTTAACAACACCAAACTTGGGGAATGTTGTACCCAGACTCTATACAAAAAAAGGGACACCGAACAAGGGTAACCAGAATGAAACTTCCTGTGTGGTCTATCGATGCTTAACATTTTACTGGCATCCTTGGTTGTCATCCTTCCAGTCCTGAGCCATAAATTCAAATGGGAATTTGCAAGAAGCATTTATAATTCAGGGTTTGCTTCCTTCAGTGGGGCCCTCCTTCCCTGGCCAACACCACCTGCTGCACCTGGATTAATTCTTCTGGGGCAGTTGAAGCTCAGCCACACAAGGTCACTGAGCAAGTTACTTGATTTAAAAAGGTGACTCCTTCAACAGGGTCGAGTTCCCTGGTGGCTCAGAGGTTAAAGCGTCTGCCTCCAATGCAGGAGACCTGGGTTCAATCCCTGGGTTGGGAAGATCCCCTGGAGAAGGAAATGACAACCCACTCCAGTATTCTTGCCTGGAGAATCCCATGGACGGAGGAGCCTGGTAGGCTACAGTCCACAGGGTCGCAAAGAGTCGGACACGACTGAGCGACTTCACCTCACCTTCACCTTCAACAGGGTCTGCCTTTGACTTCTTTGATTTTGATTGGTTTGGATCTTAGGGACCATGGCTCCAGAGAGCACTCCAGACATTGGGAATTGTCTTGCTTATAACAGGATAATTATATATATAATTCAGATTATATATATATAAAATTCACAGTAGTCTTCCTAAAGTGCTATATTCTCTCAAGACTTTAAGTGCATGTTCACAGCCAACGACCACCAAGAAAATTATCTCCCTGAGCTTGGAGCATCAGAAAAGGAATGAACAGAAATGCCTGACTTAAAAATCATGAACCTGAAGTAATAGCCTGTGACTATTACAGAAATTAAGCCAAAAAAAGAAAAAGTCTTGACCTGTGAATACAACAAAAGATCAACAGAAATTGGAAAAATTTTAGAGCAGTAGCTGCTCACTAAGGCCTTAAAATTTTTTTTTGAAAATTAATTTTCATTTATCAAAATAATATTATTAAAATGTTTTATTGGAGTATAGCTGCTTTACAAAGTTGTGCTAGTTTCTACTGTACAGCAAAGTGAATTGGTTCTACACATACACATACCCCCTCTTTTTTGGATTTCCTGCCCATTTAGGTCACCACCCAGCACTGAGCAGAGTTCCCTGTGCTATCCAGTATGTTCTCATTAGCTGTCTATTTTATACATAGTATCAATAGTGTGTGTGTATCAATCTCCCAGTTCATCCCACCTCTCCTTTCCCTCTTGGTATCCATACATTTGTTTTCTACATCTGTATCTATCTTTCTGCTTTGTGAATAAGATGGCCTGTGCCAATATTTTTCAGGTTCCACATATATGCATTAATATACAATATTTGGTTTTCCCTTTCTGATTTACTTCACTCCATATGACAGTCTCTAGATCCTTACACGTCTCAGTTTCATTCTTTTTTATGGCTGAGTAATATTCCATTGCATTTATGCACCGCATTTTTATCCATTCCTCAATGAACTTTTAGGTTGTTTCCATATCCTGCTATTGTAAACGAAAAGTGAAAGTGTTAGTCATTCAGTCGTGTTTGACTCTTTGAGATCCCATGAACTGTAGCCAAGCAGGCTCCTCTGTCCATGAAATTCTCCAGGCAAGATTACTGGAGTAGATAGCCATTCCCTTCTCCAGGGGAATCTTCCCAACCCAGGGATTGAACCCAGGTCTCCTGCAATGCAGGCAGATTCTTTACTATCTGAGCCATCTGGAAGCCCACTATTGTAAATAGTGCTGCAATAAATATTGAGGTGCATGTGTCTTTTTGAATTATCTGTTTTTTTTTTTTTTTTAGTATACGCCCAGTATTGGGATTGCTGGGTTACACAGTGGTTCTATTGTTGGCCAATAAGCATAGAAAAAGATGCTCAACATCACTAGTTCAGTTCAGTTCAGTTGCCCAGTCGTATCCGACTCTTTGTGACCCCATGAACTGCAGCACATGAGGCCTCCCTGTCTATCACCAACTCCCGGAGTTCACTCAGACTCACGTCCATCGAGTCAGGGATGCCATCCAGCCATCTCATCCTCTGTCGTCCCCTTCTCCTCCTGCCCTCAATCCCTCCCAGCATCAAAGTATTTTCCAATAGGTCAATGTTTCTCATGAGGTGACCAAAGTCCTGGAGTTTCAGCTTTAGCATCATTCCTTCCAAAGAAATCCCAGGGCTGATCTCCTTCAGAATGGGCTGGTTGGATCTCCTTGCAGTCCAAGGGACTCTCAACAGTCTTCTCCAACACCACAGTTCAAAAGCATCAATTCTTCAGCGCTCAGCCTTCTTCACAGTCCAACTCTCACATCCATACATGACCACTGGAAAAACCATAGCCTTGACTAAACAGACCTTAGTCGGCAAAGTAATATCTCTGCTTTTGAATATGCTGTCTAGATTGGTCATAACTTTCCTTCCACTAGTTATTCAGTTCAGTTCAGTCGCTCAGTCATGTCAGACTCTTTGTGACCCCATGAATCGCAGCACAAAATGCAAATTCAAAACTGCAATGAGATATCACCTCACACAAGTCAAAATGGCCATTATCACAANCACTAGTTATTCAGTTCAGTTCAGTCGCTCAGTCATGTCAGACTCTTTGTGACCCCATGAATCGCAGCACAAAATGCAAATTCAAAACTACAATGAGATATCACCTCACACAAGTCAAAATGGCCATTATCACAAAATCTACAAACAATAAGTGCGGAAGAGGGTGTGGAGCAAAGGGAACCCTCTTGCACTATTGGTGGGAATGTAAATTGATACAGCCACTATGGAGAACAGCATAGAGGTTCCTTTAAAATGTCCTTGATTTTGGTCACATCTCAGTGAAACTAAGAGTCTGATCAAAGGGGGGAATTGTTTAAAAAAAAGGCAACCGGCCCAAAATGGAGACACTGTGCTAAGCCCCAGAGAAGGCAATGGCAACCCACTCCAGTACTCTTGCCTGGAAAATCCCATGGACGGAGGGGCCTGGTGGGCTGTAGTCCACGGGGTCGCTAGGAGTCGGACACGACTGAGCAACTTCACTTTCACTTTTCACTTTCCACTTTCATGCATTGGAGAAGGAAATGGCAACCCACTCCAGTGTTCTTGCCTGGAGAATCCCAGGGACAGGGGAACCTGGTGGGCTACTGTCTATGGGGTCGCACAGAGTTGGACACGACTGAAGCGACTTAGCAGCAGCAGCAACAGCAGTGCTAAGCCCATGTCACCAAACTGAGACTTAATACCTAATGTAATTGTCGTTTCCCCTGGAGGAGGGCATAGCAACCCATTCCAGTATTCTTGCCTGGAGAATCCCATGGAAAAGGAGCCTGGTGGACCTCAGTCCACAGGTTTGCAAAGAGTCAGACACGACTGAAGCAACTCAGCATGGACACATATACATAATTGTCATTTCAGTCTTCCCCAGAGTGTAATCACCCATCAGTCTAGAATTGCCTGGTCAACACTAGTGAGAAAAGCCACTTGATAGAACTCTTCTGTTCCCTAAAGGAAGGGGACCTTGCCTGACACAATCTGCTCTTTCTTCGGTCCTCCCTGCTTCCTGCATAGAAAACTTTTCCGTTTTGTCCAGTTCGTCGGAGTTCCTTTCTGTTTGCTAGATGGGATGCTGCCAAATTCATGCATTGTTTTTAAAAAAGCCAAATAGATCTTTACGTTTACTCAGTTGATTTTTTGTGTTTTAACAGCATCCATGGACACACAGGTGGCCGTGATGAACTTGAATCTCACACTCTGATCTGTCTCAACAGAACCCATACATTTAGCTCCACAGTCTTATGCTCTGACTCATTATCAAAAATATCCCAGATATGAATTTGATTAAACAAACAGAAGAAGGTAACAGAAGAGACTAGTGTCTGTGTTACTGGACCCAGGTCTGGCTGCTTGCTGCTCAAAAGCCATTACAGAGGCCAGGTTGGCAGAAAGGGAAGTTTGCCTTATTTTGGATGCCAGTGGCCAGGGACTGGGAGGAGAGAGGATGTCTGTCCAAAGGCTGACTCCACCCACTGACAATCAGTGGGCAAGAGCTTTGTGGGCTGAGGGAGGGGGCTACATGCAGAAGCAGCAATCAGCTCTGACAGATACCTTGAAATTGATCATCAGTGGTCTGACCAGCGTCATCCTGATTGTTTTAAGTACAGTTAACCTTCAGTTCCCTCATAGCTCAGTCAGTAAAGAATCCGCCTGGAGTGCAGGAGACTTGGGTTCGATTCCTGGGTCGGGAAGATTCCCCTGGAGAAGGAAATGGCAACCCACTCCAGTATTCTTGCCTGGAGAATCCCATGGACAGAGGGGCCTGGCGGGCTCCAGTCCACGGGGTCGCAAGAGTTGCTCGCAAGAGCAGTGAGTGACTCACTACTACCACTAATCTTCAGTTCCAGAGCAGGCTTGTTTCCACTCCCTCGAGACCAGTTCTTAGCACTGCGGCAGCTTATGTCACAGCCACAGCCTAGTCACCACGTAGCTGACTCCTTCCACCTGGTGGGGGGTTCAGTATCGCTAAGACCGCTCATAGGCTATGGCTCAGAGGATCATCTACAGCCCTTGAGAAGAAACTAAAGGTCCTTGACCATGTTTAATGACTAAACTATTATGTGTGGTCTCCTTTGACTGTTTTCCTTTGTTCCTTTGTTCTCACTTCTCTGATTAAACTTATTCTTTGGCTAAAGTTTTTCCACAGAAAAAAGGCAGGCTGAGGACATGGCGGGGCAAGGACCAAAGGGTCCTGCTGAGTTTCACGTCCACTTCCTGATACTTACGGCTGCATTCCCAGCTCCCAGTTCAGCGGCTAGCATGTACCAAGGGCTTAAGAAATCTCTGTTGGATAGAAATTGGATTGCATGATATAGAAACAATGGAGCAAATGAAGAAAAGTATCGAACAACACAGTCTCTTCACTGCAACCAGGAGGAGAAAAATCACATCACTCTTTGGAATTTCTGGAATGATTTTGGGAGTTGTGTGTTTCACCAGGTCATAATTTCCCTGTTGGCTCATGGAATTAGAGAATCAGTCACTACAGCTGGGATGGGCTGTCATCTTCATCACTCTTTGTTGTCTCTCTGTTATTACACAATGGCATTGCAGCAGGCATGAGTAAGGCATACTTACACAATCTTGAGTTTCTTGAAGAAGAAGTGCCTGTTAATCATATATCAACTCTTCTCCAGCCCAACAAGTAGATTTAATCTTGGATATTTAAGTAGATGACATGTCAGCAATATAGACAGAAGTAAGGAAAGAAATAAAAAGAAGAGGTAAAAATCATTTTCCAGGTAGCTTATTCAATTACAAGAGAGACAAATTGCCAATGTGATGACACCATCTTCACAGGGAAGTGAATCGGTGTATTAGACGAGTTTCTCACGCAAAGATCAGATAATGAAGTATACGTATTGTGGGTGATGATTAAAGAAGAAAACAGTAATCATTTAAGAGTAGGAATGGTGCGAATAACCAAGGATTAAATAGGAAAAGCAACAGATTATTGGCGGGAAAAGCACACTTCGTCAAAGGGCTTGAAACTATCCTTTTTTAGTTCTATTCTTTAATTTATTAGTTTTTAAAATTGAAGTATAATTTATTTTCAATGTCGTGTTGATTTCTGCTGGACAGCAAAGTGATTCAGTTAAACATGTATATACTCTATTTCATATTCTCTTCCATCATGATTTATCACAGGATATTGATTGTGGTTGCCTGACAGTCGTGTCTGACTCTTTGTGACTCCATGGACTATACAGTCCATGGAATTCTCCAGGCCAGAATACTGGAGTGGATAGCCTATCCCTTCTCCAGTGGATCTTCCTGACCCAGGAATCGAACCAGGGTTTCCTGAACTGCAGGCGGCTTCTTTACCAACTGAGCTACGAGGGAAGCCCCATCTGTGTGGTAGAGTAGGCCATTATTGTCTATCCAATCTTAAATTTTAAGTCTAATCAGGTGACCGCCACATGATTCAACAAAATAGGATTCAAAACTCCTTACCTGCTTTCAAAAAATTCTGCACTTCTTAAAGCAGAAGATATTCAAAAAGAGCGTTGCTGACTCCCTTTCCACTCATGTATCCATTACCATAAGCCCCAGTGTGCACAGTGATTGTTTTCAGAGGGGGAACATCGCTATGATCTGTTTCATTTTTATTTATTGACTTAATTTTACTCAGGCTCTTTATGGGCAGAATTTGAGGAGGTGTGCATGCTAAGTTGTCTCAGTTGTGTCCCCCTCTTTGCAACCCTGTGGACTGTAGTCTGCCAGGCTCCTCTGTCCATGGGATTTTCCAGGCAAGATTACTGCACTGGGTTGCCATGCCTTCCTCCAGGGGACCTTCCTGGGATCGAACCCATGTCTCTTTTGCCTCCTCTATAGGCAGGTGGGTGTTTTACCACTAGCACCACCCGGGAAGCCCAAGGTTAATGAAAGCAAGCAGTTCTTATTCAACCTACTCACAACTCCTAGCATAGCCTGAAGCATGGTAAGCAGTTTAAAATTGCATGTGTAAGGAATAAATATAGGATCTATGGGCTTCCCCGGTAGCTCAACTGGTAAATCCGCCTGCAATGCAGGAGACCCCAGTTCGATTCCTGGGTTGAGAAAATCCCTTGGAGAAGACTTGGGCTACCAACTCCAGTAATCTTGGGCCTCCCTGGTGGCTCAGACGGTAAAGAATCTGCCTGCAATGCAGGAGACCTGGGTTCGTCCCTGGGTTGGGAAGACCCTCTGCAGGAGGGCATGGCAACCCACTCCAGTACTTTGGTCTAGAGAATCCAGTGGACAGAGGGGCCTGGCAGGCTGCAGTCCTTGAGGTTGCACAGAGTCGGACGTGACTGAGGCGGCTAAGCAGCAGCAGCACAGGATCTAAATGACTAAGGAAAAATCTAGTTAAAACAGTCATTACTATATTTTGGTTCCAAAATCATTCTTTTCATGAGGCTAACAATTCCTTGGAAGGCATGCAGGTTCTATTCCTTATATAATCTAGTATCAAGTGGAACTACTGGTTTAAGGAGCTTATGTCTCTACTGGGGCTGTAAGTAGCCAAATGCCAGTGAAACATCATAGAAAACACCACCAGAACGTTCACATATCAATACTGCTCTCTACAAATATACCAGTTCCATCACCAAGTACCTTAACTTTTCCTTTCCCGACAAAGTTATATTAAAATAACAGCAATAACCTTAACTAGAAAATTCCCTTAAAAACGTAGCAAAATTTAGAAGAGGAATAAACGTGAGAGAACATCACATCACTGAGTTTCGAATGTGCTAAAAATGCAGATTCCTGGGCCCTCTCCAGACCTACAAGATCAGAATATTCAGGAAATGAGGCATGAAAACGTACATACTTTAAAAACTAATTAATGTTTTCAGAAGCACTGCCGTCTCCTTTGTCATCTAAAGGACCTCTGGTCAAGGGGGCGAGCTGATGAGACCCAGGATGCAGAGTTCAGAGTTCCAGGCAAGCAGGACAGAGTTGTCCTTCTGCCTGTTTCCCACCCACTGTTCAGCTGACCCTTCCATATTTTCTCTTGATGCTTGCTTCTTGATTTCTAGCATCCATTACCTAATGATCTGATCCTCCTTCTAAGCATACAAGTAGCCTCCTCTGGTATTCAAGGAGCAGTGCCATACCCTGGCAAGAGGTGAACTTGGCAGATGTAGGTCTTGTGTCTTGGCTGAATGACCTTGGTCACGTTACTCCATTTCCTGTCATTTCCACATCTGTAAACACTTGTGCAGTAATGCTCTCACAGCATTACTACGTGCTCTGGACTGAAAGTTTGTGTAGCCCCTTGCAGACTTGTATGTTCAAGTCCTGGCTCTCAATATAATAGCATTT
>SJYX01020542.1:9887-33240 GCA_006410675.1 Oreotragus oreotragus | reverse complement strand
TAAGACTTTTTTGTACAGTTCTTCTGTGTATTTTTGCCACCTCTTATTAATATCTTCTGTTTCTGGTATGCCTGGGTGGTTTCTGTCCTTTATTGTGCCCATCTTTGCACGAAATATTCCCTTGACGTCTTTAATTTTCTTGAAGAAATATCTAGTCTTTCCCATTTTATTGTTTCCCTTTGTTTCTTTGCACTGATCACTTAGGAAGTCCTTCAAGGAACTCAGGGTGTAATCTGCGAGTAATCTCTGGATCCTAGAAACCGTGCTCTGCTTCCATTCCACAGTCCTTGACATTACCCTTGTTTCATGAAACAGTACAAGCCAGCCATGCCCTGTAAAACAGACTCATATTTATCAGTCCTTCCATGCAGGTCCACGAGAGTGGACATGAGGGTTTCCTTTGTGGCTCAGTGGTAGAGAATCTGCCTGCCAATGTAGGAGACACTGGTTCAAGCTCTGGACCAGAAAGATTCATCTTTCACAGAGCGATTAAGCCTGTGTGCCACAACGATTAAGCCAGTGCTCTACAGACAGACTGCCATTATTGAGCCCATGTGACCTAGATCCTGTGCTCTGCAACAAGAGAAGTTACTGCAATGAGAAGCCCCCACGCTGCAATTAAAGCATAACTTCTGCTCACTGAAACTAGAGAAAAGCCCACACAGCAAAGACCCAGCACAGTCAAATATAAACACATAACAAATAAATAAGACTTAAATGTTAAGAAAAAAAGGATGGAAAAAAAGACCGAATTTCACAGTCATGGCTGACGGTAAGCACTTCAGCTTTTTCCTCTCCTGACACAGCAGTCATTCCCCGAGGGTAAGAGCAGGTTTCTTCTTTATTTTTAATTCAAAGCCACTAGTGAATTTCAATGTCAGTTCATTTAAATGTATCTGAGTGCCAGACACATTACAGATAAGAGTCTCTTGAGCTTGAAGTCTAAAGGAGCACACTTTGACAAATCACTCGGGGTTAGCGGGGAGAAGGGCTTGGATTTCTCCCCCTACAGGAGATGACAACAGCGATCCCACAGTCATCAGTGATGGAGAGAGTGCAGCCCAAGGTTAGACCGTCACCTTCAGCACAAGCTATTCCAGAGAGTTACTCTGCCAGTGTACTTTTAATGGAAGAAAGGGAATCTCCATTTCTGCCACTGGAAACAGGGCCACTTTCTTGCACAAGGGCTCCGAGGAAAACGGATCTCGGTTTAATCAGCTATAAGCTTGGCAGGTCCCTTTTCCTGGCCTCCAGGACCGCTCGGCTGGTGTGATGTCCTTGGTGGCCGCTAGAGGGCGATGAGCTTCCGGACAACCACGGTGCCTGAGGGACCGCGGTGGTCCCCTGAGCCCAGGGCCCACTTCCCTCTGACCCGGCTCAGGGGTCACTCCGGTGTGATTGGAACGCCCTGGAAACAGAAGGCATGAGAGCAATTAAAGACACGATTTCCAGACAGAATACAGGACCCAAGTTAAATCTGAATTTTAGACAAATAACAAATACAAATGTTAAATCATTCATTGTTTATTTAAAATTCAGATTTAACCACGTGTTGTGTATTTTTCTTCTCTAAATATTACAGCTCTCATCAAAGGCCAAAGGGGCCTGGGAAGAATGAAAACCTTTCTAGGGGACGGGAGGCGGGGGGCAGGAGATGGGGTGGGGAGTGCGAAGAGACAGTTGTTACTGCCTTCCTATTTCTTGAATCTAGAACAAAGCTTTGCATCCTTCAGACTGGAAAGCCTTATTCTCTCCACGGATGGCAGAAAAGCAGACTGGCGCCCTGCAGCTGCGGCTAGGAGAAACATGTATTCTCTACACCAAAACACCTCCATGATCTTTTCCATGGACAAGTGGATCATCCAAGTCCTTCCTGTGTTCAGAATTTCTCCAAAAGGTGTAAGTATTTTTTAAGAGAACATCCCAGCTCAGGCTGCCATAACCAAACACCACTGGACTGAGCGGCTTAAACAGCAGACCTGGGTTTCTCACAGTTCTCAGGGTTAGACGTCAGATATCAGGGTGCCAGCAGGGCTGAGTTCGTGGTGAGGGCTCGCTTCCTGGCTTGCAACAGCCACACTCTTACTGTGTCTTCACATGGAGGGGAAAAAGCCCTGTTCCCTACATCCCCTTATAAAGGCACTAATCCCATTATGGGGCCTCAGCCTCACGATCTCATTGCACCCTAATCACCTCCCAAAGACCCACTTCCAAATACCATCGCCTTGGGGCTAGGGCTTCAACATATGGCTTCTGGGAGGATAAAAACATTCAGCCCATAGCAGAAGAAAAGAAGGAAAGCTCTGTCAATGAACTTCCTGAAAGATTGCTGGGCAACCTGTGGGAAATCAGTACCAGGCCAGAAAAAGGTACAGATATAAAAGCCCAGGTTGACAGGCAACAGGCAATGAAGGGAACCAGGGGTGAAGACAAAAAAAAAATGAGGATCCCCCAAGAAAAAGAGGGCCGGGGTTACAATTGCTACATTTCCAGTTGATGCTTTTGTCCAGTCCTGGAGTCCTTTTGGGGGTGCACTGAGGATCTGAATCCGTGGCTCATAGCCAGTTAACAATAACTTCGGAGGCCCCCAGTGCACCGTCACGAATTGCTATTCATCCGTGATAAGTCGTCTCACACCGAAGGAAGTCAGTCAGTCTCAAGGAACGTTTTTATTTCTCTGAGCACTTAGAAAATGCCTGTTGTGTCCTAATAAAGGGGCCTGTGCTCACCGTGGGCCAGCCTGTCTCTCCAAGTTTTTCGTCTTCCCTTGTTTCGTCTTCAGAGGTTACAAAGATGCAGGAAATAACCAGAAGGTTCTTAGGACAAATGTCTTTACAAGCATCACAAAAGGAAGCGTTTCTTCTTTGCTTCCTTTGCCCCAAGGTCAGTATCAAGCAGAGTTCCTAATTGCTGGAAGAAACTGCATCTGAGAGGACATTTAAATGACCTTGAAGACACAGTACCACCCTGCACTCCTGCAGGTTGAGCATTTTTCCAAAACAGTTGTTAAGCTGGTGACGTTAATATCGAATTAAAGCAGCAGGGGGCACAATTTCTTCACAATGTGCTGGGCTTTTTTTTTTTATTATTATTAGGAAAAAAAAAAAACCACCTAAGCTGTTTCTTTGTGCTGTTTTTGAGATCAACCCTACCGGGTAAATAATCCAGATCTCAAAATGTCACACACGTACTCATTTTACACAGAAAAAGGCAAACTAAGCCATCTAAGAGGAATAGATTTTATTATTAGGGAAAAAAAAAAAAACCACCTAAGCTGTTTCTTTGTGCTGTTTTTGAGATCAACCCTACCGGGTAAATAATCCAGATCTCAAAATGTCACACACGTACTCATTTTACACAGAAAAAGGCAAACTAAGCCATCTAAGAGGAATAGGTGAATTTACTGACAGTGCCCTGCTAATGATATCATTTCTGCACTAGTAATTCTTTATTTTTATTTTTTAAATAAACAGTTACAGAGTGAGAATGTGTAGGACTATACTGTACGTGCAAAGTCCTGCAGGCGAAGGCTTTTTAAAAAATTTATTTCAAGTTTCTTTCTAGAAACTCCAAGCCTGGTGGTGACCCCCATTCTCTGGGCCTCTAGGCCCAGAAAATTAGAAGGAAGATTTCAAACAATTGATTTCACCAAGATTTGTGGCAGTTACCGGTAGGGGTTGTGTTTGGTACCTGTCTTGCATTTTGAAACACGTTGTGTGTTTAGAATACCTCCAAATTAGGTTGATGGTATTTTCTTTTCAATTTGCTAAAACAGAGTAGGAACTGGTGCACTTGACTCGTAGCTGCTTTCATATGTGTATACATATACATACACTGTTCCCACTGCCAGCTCCTGCATTGTCCCACACTCAATGCTATCTTGAATTAATCACTTTATTTCTTTTGGCGTTCATTTTATTATCTTCAAAAGCGAAAACAGCTTATCCCTATCACACAAGAATACTGAAGATTTTGAAAATCTCACCATGCGTGCATGCTGTTATTCAGTCGTGTCCATCTCTTTGCGACCCCATGGACTGTAGCCTGCTAGGTTCCTCTGTCCGTGAGGTTTTCCAGGCAAGAATACTGGAGTGGGTTGCCATGCACTCCTCCAGGGGATCTTCCTGACCCAGGGATCGAACCTGTGTCTCTTATGTTTTCTGCACTGGCAGGCGGGTTCTTTACGACTAGAGCCAAGTATAATCACTGAAGAGGTCACCTGAGCAAGCTCTGTGGGCTTCCCTGGTGGCTCAGCAGTAAAGAATCTGCCTGCAATGCAGGAGACAAGGGTTTGATCCCTGGGTTGGGAAGATTCCCCTGGAGGAGGGCATGGCAGCCCACTCCTGTATTTTTACCTGGAGAATCCCATGGACAGAGGAGCCTGGCAGGAGACGGGGTCTCAGAGTCGAACATGACAGAGGCAACTGTGCACACACGCCTGCAAGAGCTCTTTAAAATAATTCTTACTAAATTCAGGACTAATAACAGCCCACACGTGCGCAGAACTACTTCTGTTTCAAGTTTGAATTTTTTTTTTTTTGCCTTTATCAGCTCATCAAATTCTTCTTCAGAGGGGTTAAGAAATTTGCCCAGATTCACTGATTTTGTAAAAGGTGCAACAGAGATACAAAGACACACACCGGCTCTAAAACTTATGGGCAAGATGTAGGATTTTAAAATTTTAATTTTTGGAATATGTAATAATTCACAGGTTTTAAAAGCCAAAATGGTACACAGTGAGAAGTTTTGGTTCCACTCCATCCACCCAGTTCTGCCATCTGCTCACTCCCTTGCAGTACACACAACCGGTATTTTCTGCAATTACAAACAAAAACAAATGTGAAAGTTTATCCTCCCCTTCATGAAACAGAAAGCATTGCATTGTGGTCACTGTGNTTTGGAATATGTAATAATTCACAGGTTTTAAAAGCCAAAATGGTACACAGTGAGAAGTTTTGGTTCCACTCCATCCACCCAGTTCTGCCATCTGCTCACTCCCTTGCAGTACACACAACCGGTATTTTCTGCAATTACAAACAAAAACAAATGTGAAAGTTTATCCTCCCCTTCATGAAACAGAAAGCATTGCATTGTGGTCACTGTGCTAAACTTTGCTTTTCCACTGAACCATTTGCCCTGGGACCTTCCCAGAACACAACAGAGAAGGCATCCTCCTTTGAATTCAGCTGCGTAGTATTCCATTGTGAGGACCTACCATAGTTTACTTATTTATTTTCGAAAGATTATTAATCAATTCATTTATTTATAGTTTTTTGGCTGCACTGAATAGCATGTGGGGTCCTACTTCCCCAACCAGGGATCAGACCCTTGTCCCTTGCATCAGAAGCATGGAGCCTTAAACATCAGACTGCCAGGGAGATCCTACCGTAGTTTAATTAACCACTCTCCACCTACGGAAATGGCTTGCTTCTCATCTTGCTGTGCCATGCTAAGTCGCTTCAGTCGTGTCTGACTCTGTGTCCCCCCCATGTACTGTAGCCCACCAGCCACCTGCCAGAATCCTCTGTCCATGGGATTCTCCAGGAAAGAAGACTGGCGTGGGTGGCTGTGTCCTCCAGGGGATCTTCCTGAACCAGGAGTCGAAGCCACACCTCTTACGTCTCCTGTTTGGCAGGCAGGTTCTTTACCACTGTCCCCACCTGGGAAACCCTCTCATCTTACAGTATTGGTCAACTCCACATCCCGTGCCTGTGTGCCTCATTTTGTAACTGTGCAGAGATTTCTGCAAGAAGAGTTCCCAGAAGGAGGAGAATTGGGTTAAAGAGTGAAAATATTTGTAACATGTATTGCGTAGATATTGCCACACAGTACCCACTCAAGATGACACTGTTTCTGCCTCTCCCAGAAACATTGAAATCACTCATTTTCTAACAGTCTCACTAACAGAGTACATTTCTGAACTTTTGCCAATATGATAAGTGAGAAGAGCATCTTGATATATTTTTAATTAGCATTTTAAAAATTATGAGTAATATCGAGTTTATTTTCATTGGATTAAGGGCCATTTGGGAAGATCCCCTGGAGGAAGGCATGGCAATGCCCTCCAGTATTCTTGCCTGGAGAATCCCATGGACAAAGGAGCCTGGTGGGCTACAGTCCATGGGGTTGCAAAGAGTCGGACATGAATGAGCGACTAAGCACAGCGCAGCATACTTCTTTTTATGTGATTTGTCTATGTCCTTGCCTGTTTATCTGTTTTATCTCAACTTTTAGCAGTTTATATGTATTGGAAAAATAAACCATTTTCACATGACAGGAGTTGCAAATATTTTTCTTGCTTTGCATTTGCTTCCTATTTTGAGTTTCTGAGTGTACTTTTAAGTTTTTCTGTGCTTGAGTTAAGATGTAAGGCTTTATCTTATATCGAGTACTGCGTGATCTCACTTATATGTGGTACTACAAATACAGCAGAGTAATGAAAAGGTCAGAAAGGAGCGGCTCAGTAAGTTTATATGTATTGGAAAAATAAACCATTTTCACATGACAGGAGTTGCAAATATTTTTCTTGCTTTGCATTTGCTTCCTATTTTGAGTTTCTGAGTGTACTTTTAAGTTTTTCTGTGCTTGAGTTAAGATGTAAGGCTTTATCTTATATCGAGTACTGCGTGATCTCACTTATATGTGGTACTACAAATACAGCAGAGTAATGAAAAGGTCAGAAAGGAGCGGCTCAGTGGAAAGAACAAGCAAGTGGTTTCCAGTGGGGAGAGCCAAGACAGAGGGAGGGAAGCAAGGGGCGCAAACTACTGGGCATAAAATAAGCTACAAAGACATATTGTACAACACAGGAATGATGGGCAGGATTTTATAATAACTATAAATGCAGTGTAACCTTTAACATTTATGAATCACTGTATTGTACACCTGTAACATTATACTGTACAGCAGCTATACTTCAATCTTAAAAAAGGTGTAGGACTTTAATGTTGTAAGTTAACATTCAAAGTTTAAATAGATTTTATTCAATAAGACTATACTGAGAATTTACTACTGTGCTTCCAACCTTGTTCTAAATGTTTGGGACAAAACTTGTCCCTTGGAAATGTTCCTAATCTGGTGGGTGAGATGGCTGGGTAAGTCAGTCATTCCCATGTGCCAGCGGTAAAATGTTAGGGAAAAGAGAAATATGGAAAGGCGCTATTAGATTACAGATGGTTGGACCAACTGAGAAATTTGTGAGTGATTTCACAAAACAAGTTATTTTTAAGCAGGGTCTTGAGGAGCTTGGCAAATGAAAGGGAAAGTAGGGGGTAGGTTAAGTCCTCAAAGCCTGTCTCCTTAGGGATTAGGTNCAGCGGTAAAATGTTAGGGAAAAGAGAAATATGGAAAGGCGCTATTAGATTACAGATGGTTGGACCAACTGAGAAATTTGTGAGTGATTTCACAAAACAAGTTATTTTTAAGCAGGGTCTTGAGGAGCTTGGCAAATGAAAGGGAAAGTAGGGGGTAGGTTAAGTCCTCAAAGCCTGTCTCCTTAGGGATTAGGTCCATTGGTAGCATTTGAAAACTTTCTTCCCTCCTGACCAGATAGGTTAATTTTTCTTGCATCAATCTGCCAAAACTCAGGTAACAATCCCAACTATCTCTTAATTGAATGAGGCAGTATAGGACTCTTACCTGAAGGAAACAACCATGATCAGAATTCTGCAAAAGGAAGTAAGCCCGCACAGTCATGTCTGACTTTTTGTGACCCCATGGACCATAGCCCGCCAGGCTCCCCTGTCCATGGGACTTTCCAGGCAAGAATACTGAAGCAGGTTGCCATTTCCTTCACCAGGGAATCCCTTAACGTCCACCCAGTATCATCCTCTTCTAACCATTTGATGTCATCTCTGGCATTTTGAGCTTCCCTCGTGACTCAGCTGGTAAAGAATCTGCCTGCAATGTGGGAGACCTGGGTTCGATCCCTGGGTTGGGAAGATCCCCTGGAGAAGGGAAAGGCTACCCACTCCAGGATTCTGGCCTGGAGAATTCCATGGACTGTACAGTCCATGGAGTCACAAAGAGCCAGACACGACTGAGTGACTTTCACTTTCTGGTATTTCACCTCTAGAATGAAGAAAAGAAAAAAGGCTTCAAAAGGCATTCAAGGCTGGTGTGTTTCTAGTGTTTGATCGTGACAACCCTAAGAGTCTTCTTTTTTTTTTTTTTCTTTTAGGTGAGTCTCACAGTTTCTGCAGAGTTGGAATTTGTTTTCACAAGGTTCCCAATCACCTTTTCCAATCTGAGCAGGAGCTACAGTTGAATCACAAGCAGGGACAGACTGGAGTCAGCTACTGATCAGCTTTTGGGAGCTGAGAAGCAGGGACTGGCCGCATTGGCTCAAGTGGCAGACACAGCTGTTGCCCACCCAATCCGTTTTCCCCTCTGTCTCACCAGTGAAGCTCCTGTCTGGTTATGAGAGGCAAGGAGACCAACCCAGAAGCATACTATGACCAGTCTGATCTAGTCTAGGCCAATCATCCCAATCTAGTTCCTCTCTTTCAAAACTGGATCTCTGGCCTCCCCTGAAGCTCAGGGTGGTGTGATCCTGTTAGGGCCAATAAGGCACACGGGAAAGTCTGCAGGCAGGCTTCTGGGAAAGCTTTTGTTTTCCTAAAGTAAACAGATGCATTGCTGGAACCTGCCTTTACTGCTTCCTCCTGCCTTGAATGCAGATGTGATGCCTGCCACCACAGCAGCTATCTTGGGACCAAGAAGCCTGCTGAACAGTGACACCAGCTCTGACTTCATGTCTGTCACTTAACATAGCAGTTGCCCATGTCCAGACTTCTTAGCATGTGAGGAATATAAGCATCCTCCCCCTCTTAAGCTACTGTTAATCAGGTTTTCTACCAAGCTGTCATCCACCTGCCAATGCAGGAGATATGGGTTCAATCCCTGGGTCAGGAAGATTCCCTGGTGAAGAAAATGGCAACCCGCTTCAGTATTCTTGCCTGGAAAGTCCCATGGACAGAGGAGCCTGGCGGGCTATGGTCCATGGGGTCACAGAAAGTCGGACATGACTGTGCGACTAAACAATACAACTCCAAGCAGTCACGCATTCCCTAGGCAGCGGCGTGGCGGCCACTTGGGATGCAGTAAGATCAGCTTGCCACACTGCTCAGGAGACAACAAGCCCAGGTGGATTTAGACAATCTTAATAAGATCAGCGTGTGTCAGTTATCTGCATCTCTGTCCCACAGGACAACACCAGACCCAAAGGGCCCAATGATGAAGCTGACATGAACAGGGGGACACTGTTCCTGAGGACCCCAAATCGCTTTAGAGTCTGCATCTGTTTCTGAAGGCTGGGGGACAGGTGGAAAGTCCCATGGCTCCTGGGGACCAGGGGAACAGATGAGAAACCGCCTTGTGGCATCTCCCACAGGTCGAGCAGGGATGGGACACGGCTCGGGGACATCTCTCAAGACTGCCTCTCTCACTGAGTTCCTGAGAGGATGATCGATGCTC
The DNA here is from genome assembly GCA_006410675.1 of Oreotragus oreotragus. NCBI lineage: Eukaryota > Metazoa > Chordata > Mammalia > Artiodactyla > Bovidae > Oreotragus > Oreotragus oreotragus. The sequence goes on along the minus strand of SJYX01020542.1, from coordinate 23,766 downwards.
ACTGAGACAAGTCAGGCTGCAGTGGGGCCTTGCCTCCAAGGCTTATGTGAGGACCTGGCATGAGAACAGCCACGATGGAGCTGGTCCCCTACAAATTGCAGATAAGAGCCTTTCTGACTGAAAGAGTTCTCATCCCAAGGCAGTATGGGGGAAAGGACTTAAGCCTGTTAAAGGACACCAGTCTTTCAGAGGAATAATGTATTCTGCTTAGAGTTTTATCTTTTTCTGAACTATTTCCCAGTATCTCATAGGATTAATTACAAGGACATTTCCCTTGTATGTCAAAGTATATCCTAGGCATTTGCAAGGACCAATTCCAAGGTCTTGAGTGTGTGTGTAAACAAGTGTGCAAGCAAAACATTAGCAGCATGCTCACAGACCCCATGCACTGTATTAACTTGCTTTCTGCAGCTGACTTCGGAAGTGATGTGTCTAATGACATGTTCCAATTTGTCCCTGCCATGCAAACTGACTTGTCTCACTCTGCTTTATTAAATACATGATGCAGATGTAGAAATGTGACATTCCAATCCTAACAAGCCTTAAAAGAAACATTTTTACGCTCTCGCTTCTCCATACCTGAAAGACAAGCTCAACTCACTGCCAGAGTAGAGGGCAAGTAACAAGGCTTGTTCATTTGCCACCCAAACTAGCACTGCTAATTCATCAGTCACACCTACCACATCGGGAGGAGACGTTACTGTTACTCATGAGTCAGAGTCCGCCCAGCCTATCACCTTAACATCCTGAAGTAGAATTTATGACTGGTTATGACTCACTGCCTGTTGGCTTGCTCTTGGTTTTGACTGACCTTCCTTTCCCTTAGAGGCATTCCAAAATCATCCCTTCTCAAAACACAGCTCTCTGAGTTTCCAATGCTAACTGTGGGTTTAATTTTCCAGTAGGACAATGACTTAAAGATAAATACGGGTGGAAGAAAATCCATAAAGTGGGTATATGGATATCCATATACATCAACATATATATGATGACTGGAGCAGGAACTGGCAACCCACTCCAGTATTCTNTCTCTGAGTTTCCAATGCTAACTGTGGGTTTAATTTTCCAGTAGGACAATGACTTAAAGATAAATACGGGTGGAAGAAAATCCATAAAGTGGGTATATGGATATCCATATACATCAACATATGTATGATGACTGGAGCAGGAACTGGCAACCCACTCCAGTATTCTCGCCTGGAGAACTTCATGGACAGAGGAGCCTGGCAGGTTGCAGTCCACGGGGTCACAAAGAGTCAGCCATGACTGAGTGGCTAACACACACACATGACTCACCACAGCTCTCCACAGTGAGAAAAACGAGATGAGCTTATTATTGCTCAGTGAAACAGATGCTCTTTGAGTTAGGTTCAGTTCAGTCACTCAGTTGTGTCCGACTCTTTGTGACCCAATGGATTGCAGCACCCAAGGTTTCCCTATCTATCACCAACTCCAGGAGGTTACTCAAACTCATGTCCATCAAGTCGGTGATGCCATCCAATCATCTCATCCTCTGTCAACCCCGTCTCCACCTGATTTCAATTGTTCTCAGCTTCAGGGGCTTTTCCAGTGAGTCAGTCCTTCGCATCAGGTGCCCAAAGTATTGGAGCTTCTGCTTCAGCAGGAGTCCTTCCAATGAATACTCAGGACTGGTTTTCTTTAGAATTGACTGGTTGGATCTCCTTGCAGTCCAAGGGACTCTCAAGAGTCTTCTCCAACACCACAGTTCAAAAGCATCTATTCTCTGGTGCTCAGCTTTCTTTATAGTCCAACTCTCACATCCATACATGAATACTGGAAAAACTGTAGCTTTGACTAGATGGACCTTTGTTGTCAAAATAANGGTTGGATCTCCTTGCAGTCCAAGGGACTCTCAAGAGTCTTCTCCAACACCACAGTTCAAAAGCATCTATTCTCTGGTGCTCAGCTTTCTTTATAGTCCAACTCTCACATCCATACATGAATACTGGAAAAACTGTAGCTTTGACTAGATGGACCTTTGTTGTCAAAATAATATCTCTGCTTATTAATATGCTGTCCAGGTTGATCACAGCTTTTCTTCCAAGAAGCAAGTGTCTTTTAATTTCATGGCTGCAGTCACCATCTGGAGTGATTTTGGAGCCCAAGAAAATAAAGNTGCTCACTGAGACAAGTCAGGCTGCAGTGGGGCCTTGCCTCCAAGGCTTATGTGAGGACCTGGCATGAGAACAGCCACGATGGAGCTGGTCCCCTACAAATTGCAGATAAGAGCCTTTCTGACTGAAAGAGTTCTCATCCCAAGGCAGTATGGGGGAAAGGACTTAAGCCTGTTAAAGGACACCAGTCTTTCAGAGGAATAATGTATTCTGCTTAGAGTTTTATCTTTTTCTGAACTATTTCCCAGTATCTCATAGGATTAAATACAAGGACATTTCCCTTGTATGTCAAAGTATATCCTAGGCATTTGCAAGGACCAATTCCAAGGTCTTGAGTGTGTGTGTAAACAAGTGTGCAAGCAAAACATTAGCAGCATGCTCACAGACCCCATGCACTGTATTAACTTGCTTTCTGCAGCTGACTTCGGAAGTGATGTGTCTAATGACATGTTCCAATTTGTCCCTGCCATGCAAACTGACTTGTCTCACTCTGCTTTATTAAATACATGATGCAGATGTAGAAATGTGACATTCCAATCCTAACAAGCCTTAAAAGAAACATTTTTACGCTCTCGCTTCTCCATACCTGAAAGACAAGCTCAACTCACTGCCAGAGTAGAGGGCAAGTAACAAGGCTTGTTCATTTGCCACCCAAACTAGCACTGCTAATTCATCAGTCACACCTACCACATCGGGAGGAGATGTTACTGTTACTCATGAGTCAGAGTCCGCCCAGCCTATCACCTTAACATCCTGAAGTAGAATTTATGACTGGTTATGACTCACTGCCTGTTGGCTTGCTCTTGGTTTTGACTGACCTTCCTTTCCCTTAGAGGCATTCCAAAATCATCCCTTCTCAAAACACAGCTCTCTGAGTTTCCAATGCTAACTGTGGGTTTAATTTTCCAGTAGGACAATGACTTAAAGATAAATACGGGTGGAAGAAAATCCATAAAGTGGGTATATGGATATCCATATACATCAACATATATATGATGACTGGAGCAGGAACTGGCAACCCACTCCAGTATTCTCGCCTGGAGAACTTCATGGACAGAGGAGCCTGGCAGGTTGCAGTCCACGGGGTCACAAAGAGTCAGCCATGACTGAGTGATTAAAGATAAATACGGGTGGAAGAAAATCCATAAAGTGGGTATATGGATATCCATATACATCAACATATATATGATGACTGGAGCAGGAACTGGCAACCCACTCCAGTATTCTTGCCTGGAGAAATTTATGGACAGAGGAGCCTGGCAGGTTGCAGTCCACGGGGTCACAAAGAGTCAGCCATGACTGAGTGACTAACATACACACATGACTCACCACAGCTCTCCACAGTGAGAAAAACGAAATGAGCTTATTATTGCTCAGGGAAACAGACGCTCTTTGAGTTTGGTTCAGTTCGCTCAGTTGTGTCTGACTCTTTGCGACCCAATGGATTGGCAGCACCCAAGGTTTCCCTATCCATCACCAACTCCAGGAGGTTACTCAAACTCATGTCCATCGAGTCGGTGATGCCATCCATTCATCTCATCCTCTATCAACCCCGTCTCCACCTGACTTCAATCGATCCCAGCATCAGGGGCTTTTCCAATGAGTCAGTTCTTCACATGAGGTGCCCAAAGTATTGGAGTTTCAGCTTTAGCATCAGTCCTTTCAATGAACACCCAGGACTGATCTTTAAGAAAGACTGGTTGGATCTCCTTGTAGTCCAAGGGACTCTCAAGCGTCTACTCCAACACCACAGTTCAAAAGCATCAGTTCTCTGGTGCTCAGCTTTCTTTATAGTCCAACTCTCACATCCATACATGACTACTGGAAAAAGCATAGCTTTGACATCTAGGACCTTTGTTGTCAAAATAATATCTCTGCTTATTAATATGCTGTCCAGGTTGATCATAGCTTTTCTTCCAAGGAGCAAGTGTCTTTTAATTTCATGGCTGCAGTCACCATCTGGAGTGATTTTGGAGCCCAAGAAAATAAAGCCTGTCACTGTTTCCACTGTTTTCCCATCTATTTGCCATGAAGTGATGGGACCAGATGCCATGATCTTTGTTTTTTGAACGTTGAGTTTTAAGTCAGCTTTTTCACTCTCCTCTTGCCCTTTCATCAAGAGGCTCTTAAGCTCTTCTTCACATTCTACCATAAGGGTGGTGTCATCTGCATATCTGAAGTGTTGATATTTCTCTCGGCAATCTTGATTCCAGCTTGTGCTTCATCCAGCTTGGCATTTCCCATGATCTAGATTCCCTGGTGGCTCAGACAGTAAAGCGTCTGCCTGCAATGTGGGAGATCTGGGTTCGATCCCTGGGTTGGGAAGATCCCCTGGAAAAGGAAATGGCAACCCACTCCAGGACTCTTGCCTAGAAAATTCCATGGATGGAGGAGCCTGTTGGGCTACAGTCCATGGGGTCACAAAGAGTCGGACATGACTGAGTGACTTCACTTTCTTTCTTCTTTCTTTCTACTCTGCATATACGTTAAATAAGCAAGGTGACAGTATACAGTCTTGACGTATTCCTTTCCTAATTTGGAACCAGTTATTCCATGTTTGATTCTAACTGTTGCTTCTTGACCTGCATACAGATTTCTCACAAGGCAGGTAAGGTGATCTGGTATCTGTCATGACCCACATAGTCAAAGGCTGTGTGAATGAAGCAGAATTAGATGTTTTCTGGAACTCTGTTGCTTTTGCTATGATCCAACAGATGTTGTCAATTTGATCTCTGAAATATGAACTCCCCAGGTGGGTAGGTGCCCAATATGCTGCTAGAGAATAGTGGAGAAATAACTCCAGAAAGAATGAAGAAATGGAGCCAAAGCAAAAACAATGCGTAGTTGTGGATGTGACAGGTGATGGAAGAAAGTCTGATGCTGTAAAGAACAATATTGCATAGGAACCTGGAATGTTAGGTCCATGAATCAAGGTAAATTGGAAGTGGTCAAACAAGCAATGGCAAGAGTGAATATCAACATTTTAGGAATTAGTCAACTAAAATGAACTATAAAGGGTGAATTAAATTCAGATGACCATGAAGTCTGCTACTATGGGCAAGAATCCCTTAGAAGAAATGGAGTAGCCCTCATAGTCAACAAAAGAGTCCAAAATTCAGTACTTGGGTGCAGTCTCAAAAATGACAGAATGATCTCTGTTCGTTTCCAAGGCAAACCATTCAATAGCACAGTAATCCAAATCTATGCCCCAGTCACTAATGCTGAAGAGGCTGAAGTTGAATGGTTCTTTGAAGACCTACAAGACTTTCTAGAACTAACACCAAAAAGAGATGTCCTTTTCATCATAGGGGACTGGAATGCAAAAGTAGGAAGTCAAGAGATACTGGAGTATCAGGCAAGTTTGGCCTTGGAGTACAAAATGAAGCAGGGCAAAGGCTTAACAGAGTTTTGCCAAGAGAATGCACTGGTCATAGCAAACACTCTCTTCCAACAACACAAGAGAAGACTCTACACATGGACATCACCAGATGGTCAATATCAAAATCAGATTGATTATTCTTTGCAGACAAAGATGCAGAAGCTCTATACAGTCAGCAAAAACAAGACTGGGAGCTGACTGTGGCTCAGATCATGAATTCCTTATTGCAAAATTCAGACTTAAATTGAAGAAAGTAAGGAAAACCACTAGACCATTCAGGTATGACCTAAATCAAATCCCTTATGATTATACAATGGAAGTGAGAAATAGATTCAAGGGATTAGATCCAATAGACAGAGTGCCTGAAGAACTTTAGACAGAGGTTCGTGACTTTGTACAGGAGGCAGTGGTCAAGACCATCCCCAAGAAAAATAAATGCAAAAGGGCAAAATGGTTGTCTGAGATTGTCTTACAAATAGCTGAGAAAAAAAAGAGAAGCAAAAGGCAAAGGAGAAAAGGAAAGATATAAGCATCTGAATGCAGAGTTCCAAAGAATAACAAGGAGAGATAAGAAAGCCTGGTCAATGCAGAGAATAGAGGAAAACGATAGAATCGGAAAGACTAGAGATCTCTTCAAGAAAATCAGAGATACCAAGGGAATATTTCATGCAAAGATGGGCACAATAAAGGAGAGATATGGTATGGACCTAACAAAAGCAGAAGATATTAAAAAGAGGTGGCAAGAATACACAGAAGAACTGTACAAAAGTCATCTTCACGACCCAGATGGTGTGATCACTCACCTAGAGCCAGACATCCTGGAATGCAAAGTCAAGTGACCCTTCAGAAGCATCACTATGAACAAACCTGTGGAAGTGATGGACTTCCAGTTGAGCTATTTCAAATCCTAAAAGCTGATGCTGTGAAAGTGCTGCACTCAGTATGCCAGCACACTTGGAAAATGCAGCAGTGACCACAGGACTAGAAAAGATCAGTTTTCATTCCAATCCCAAAGAAAGGCAATGCCAAAGAATGCTCAAACAGATCTGTGAAGGTCACTTGACAAAATGGCCAGCTCTTCCCAAAACCCTATAGGGAGGTCCACCAGGACACGAGGCAGCCCTGCACAAGGCTTTCCCCAGCTGCTCTCACATGGATGAAAAAAGAGAGCAGAGGGCCAGTCGATGCTGCTAACATGAAAGAGACAAAAGAGTAAAAATGAAAAGGAGCCGAGACAGGCTGGGGACCATACAGAGAGGAGAAGAACAGCCTCCCCCAAACTTTGTAACTGAACTCTTCCGGGGACAACAAGAGGATATGTTACATCCACAAAACAAGAACTGGAGAGCTCTTGAAGTCGAAATCTGAAAGCGGAAATGGAAAAAGTCAGTAAAACTGCTGGGAGATCAACTTAAGGAAATAGACCAGGAAGTAAAACGACATGAAAGCAACACCACCACCGTCACAACAACCACGACAAACCCAAGAGAGCTCCGAGAGGAAAATAGAAAAGAAACCCNTCGAAATCTGAAAGCGGAAATGGAAAAAGTCAGTAAAACTGCTGGGAGATCAACTTAAGGAAATAGACCAGGAAGTAAAACGACATGAAAGCAACACCACCACCGTCACAACAACCACGACAAACCCAAGAGAGCTCCGAGAGGAAAATAGAAAAGAAACCCCAGGAAAGCCGGAGGGCCAAACCGGAAGGTCAATTTCAATAATTAGAACTGCTTACAGAGAAGAAACAACATGGAAAGGAGGAAATGACATAAAGAAGTCAAGAGACCTCTGCTGTATTTAAAACAGATAACCAAAAAGAGGGGCTTCCCTGGTGGCTCAGTGATAAAATCCTGCCAGTGCAGGAGACATGAGAGATGAGGGTTTGATCTCTGGGTCAGGACGATCCCCTGGAGAAAGGCATAACAACCCACTCTAGTATTCTTGCCTGGAGAATCCCACAGACAGGGGAGGCTGGTGGGCTACAGTCCATAGGGTCTCAAAGAGTTGGACACAACTGAAGTAACTTAGCCCACAAGTGTGCAGTCATGTATAAGTCAGAATTTTCCCAATATCTCAATACGTAAAAAAAAATTTTTCTTTCACTATTATTTCTGGACCATATATTTGGGCCAGGAGGAGCTCTAGGCCTTAAACTATAAGATCTCAATAAGCAAATACCTATATTAAAAAGATTGGAGGACTTCCCTGGCAGTCCAGAGGTTAAGACTTGCCTTCCAATGCAGGACATGTGGATTCAATCCCTGGCTGGGGAGCAAAGATCCCGCATGCCTCGTGGCTAAAAAATCAGAATAGCATTGAAATTTGTATACTATCATGTAAGAAATGAATTGCCAGTCTATGTTCAATGCAAGATGCAGGACGCTTGGGGCTGGTGTATGGNGTCATGTATAAGTCAGAATTTTCCCAATATCTCAATACGTAAAAAAAAATTTTTTCTTTCACTACTATTTCTGGACCATATATTTGGGCCAGGAGGAGCTCTAGGCCTTAAACTATAAGATCTCAATAAGCAAATACCTATATTAAAAAGATTGGAGGACTTCCCTGGCAGTCCAGAGGTTAAGACTTGCCTTCCAATGCAGGACATGTGGATTCAATCCCTGGCTGGGGAGCAAAGATCCCGCATGCCTCGTGGCTAAAAAATCCCCCACCAAAACATAAAACCGAAGCAATATTGAAACAAATTCAATAATGACTTTTTAAAATAGTCCACATCAGAAAAATTATTTAAAAAAAAAAAACAAAACAACAAGATTGGATTCCCAGAGAATTTGTTGGCCTAAAATATTTCTGAGTCCATAATTAAACACAGAAGCCAAATCACCCAAATAAGGTTACTGGACAAAAGTGGCATTGAAACACTATGGGAAAACCCAGGAGGACTGCACATAAGAAGGTTAGGGAGCCCCCTGCCACTATCTTAGCACTGGGAATGCACAGAGGGCAAAACAGGTCCTTTCCTCACCAACCTCTTATTGGTGACGCTAAGCAAGCAAACATGTTTCCCTTACCTGGTTTGGTTATTTCACAAACATATAACATGGCTGTGTGCCACATTCTTCTCCAAGGACTTTAAAGAGTAACTTAGTTAGTCCTCCCAACAGTCCTATAAAGCAGGCATATTAACATCTCCAGGGCTTCCTCGGTGGGTCAGTGGTAAAGAATCTGCCTGCAATGCAGGAGACATAAGTTCGATCCCTGGGTGGGGATGATCCCCTGGAGAAGGAAATGGTAACCCCCTCCAATATTCTTGCCTGAGAATTCCATGGACAAAGGAGCCTGGCGGACAGTAGTCTGTGGGGTCACAAAAAGTCGGGACTAAATAATGACAGCAAATTAACATCTCCATTTTTCAGAAGAAGAAACTGAGGCAGAGAAAAATAAGTGCCTTGTCCAAGGTTCCACAGCTGGTAAGTCACAGGTGGAGGCTGTGCACAAAGGCTGCCACCTTCCCAGCCATTGGCCTGCCCTCCCGGGGCAGATCAAGAAGCTGGAGAGTCTTGTGGGGCATGGGCTGCTTTCAACACGAGTGTTGGGCCAATACGTCTGAATGGCTCTCCATGGGCTTTGGAGGTCAAGGTTCTCTGCAAATTCTCATGGTTAAGGGGAGTCTTTTCTTACTTTCCACCCTCATGATTAATTTCAAAAGGAATAGGAAGTTTCTTGTTTAATAAGTGATGTCAGACTCCTTAAATTAGTCAAGGCCACAGTTGCCAGGAGCCGTGTCCACAATCCCCTTGCCAGCAACGGTTACTGTGATTTCTTGGGAATTTTTTTTTTTCCCTCTCACGACTATAAATTAGACTCCGCCAATGCAATTAACTCTTGCCCCATTTCATACATGTGATAACACACCTTTGCTTCATTTTCTGGTGTGAATGGTTTATCACTATGTAACTGTTTCTATGCTTATATTCACACACCCTGTTTGGATGTTTCTATAGTTAATATTAAACATCGAATCTGTAGGACCCCAGGAAAATATCCTAGGCGTTATCTACCCAGATAGATTACCCAAAGGTTTCATCTTCCCTTTACTTTGGCCTTTACAGTTCATCCATCAATGTTCTTATGATGCTGCTAAGTTGCTTCAGTCATGTCCGACTCTGTGCGACCCCATAGACGGCAGCCCACCCGGCTCCCCCGTCCCTGGGATTCTCTAGGCAAGAACACTGGAGTGGGTTGCCATTTCCTTCTCCAATGCATGAAAGTGAAAAGTGACAGGGAAGTCACTCAGTCGTGTCTGACTCTTCCCGACCCCATGGACTGCAGCCCACCAGGCTCCTCCTTCCCCGGGACTTTCCAGGCAAGAGTACTGGAGTGGGTTGCCTTCTCCGCTTATGATGCTTGCTGCTGCTGCAGCTAAGTCACTTCAGTCATGTCCGACTCTGTGCGACCCCAGAGACACTTACTAGTGTCTAAATCTTTATTTATATGGCTTGATAAAGAAATTGAAGAATGAAAGTCCCCATCATGCCCTCAGTCTTCCTGTGCTTTCTTCAATTATTTTTTAGAATTAATTTTTACTGGAGTATACTTGATTAACAGTATTGTGTGTCAGATGTACAGCAAAGTGTATCAGTTCTACATATACCCAAAGAATTGAATAGCGCTCCCGATGCTATACAGTGGGCCCTTATCAGCTGTCTACTTTAAATGTGTGTGCGTGTATGCTCAGTCGCTTTGTGTCTGACTCTGCGACCCTGTGGACTGTAGCCCACAAGGCTCCTCTGTCTGTGGGATTTTCCAGGCAAGAATACTGGAGTGGGTTGCCATGCCCTCTTCCTGGGGATCTTCCCAACCCAGAGATTGAACCCACACCTCTTGCATTGCAGGTGGATGGAAAGTGCCTATTTTATATACGCATGCCTGCTAAGTTGCTTCAGTTGTGTCTGACTCTTTGGGACACTATGGCCTGTGTATATTTTATATATAGTAGTGTGTATATATCTCCATCTCCCAATTTATGCCTTACCCACTTTCCCCCTGGTAACAGGAGAATCTTAAACATATGGTGAGAGCCTCTCTTGTCAATGGCATGAGCACAGCTGTGGCAGCTGGGAGCCCCAGGTAAACTTATCTTTTCACTCTTTAAATGCCATAGATTTTCATTAGGTGGTCAATAGAAATGACATGATTGCTCAGAAGCTCAACCCTGATATTTAAATTTCCTCGACCTTAACGAGGGCATATATCAGAGCCGTGGAGTGTGGTGACGTTTATGACACTGCAGCTCTGCTCTGCGATTAGACACTGATAATTCAGAGGTTAGCCTGCGGGCCAGGGGTGATGCCAACATCTTCTAAGTGGCATCGCAGTCATTGCAAAGCTTGCAATAAGAATAACAAATAATATCTTGCTTTGCAAACTGCACCTCCATTCTCTGTAGCATCACATCGTCGGTAGTTTGGGAAGAGGATCTACACTGTGTCAGGCCCCCAACCCATGGGTGGGAGGAGTGGAGGGACTTCTGGGAGGATGAAGAAATAAAGAATCGGAGGAGGTAACGGAAAAAGATAAAAGTCGCAGAAGCTAGGTGAGTTCATCCGAGTTCTCCACAAAGGGTTAAATTAGGTCTGGTAAAGAGAGCAATTTGTGAACTTCATCTGATTTGAGTTTTCAGTCAGTTGATAAAAGTCGACTTCAGGACTTCCCTTTTGGTCCGGTGGTTAAGACTCCACGCTTCCCGCTGCATCCGGTGCAGGTTCGATCCCTGGTCAGGGAACAAATGTTGCACATGCCTCGCAGCATGGCCAAAAACAGGCATAAATAAATAAAAATTAAAAGGTTAAAAAAAAACCTTGACTTTATAGCCTTTAGGTCAATGTATATCTATGTTTTTTAATCCCAAATTCCAAACAGAGGAGAGGCCAACCAATTCAGAATCTCAAGCGGGACGTATACTTTACTGTGAAGCTGTAAAGGTTTCTCAGAACTGCAAGAAAAATAATTTATCCCAGGGACGTTTGGGATAGCTGAGTTCCAGTACCACAGCATCCCGTTTCTGAACATTTGGGTCCAGACAAACTCTGTCATCCTTGAGACAGTTCTTACCTTTAGCAAATGTATCAACTAGTGAAGCATCAGGCAAGAGCCACAGCCGATCTTTGAACTGCCGGGAGGGACCCTGAACCCAAAGTGCTACAGCCTGGCCCCTCTGCTCCTAAGACCTGCACTTCCAGGGCTGGTCACCACGCCATGAATTCCTTGCTCTGAATTACAGTTTCATTTTCTCAATGGCAGCCTTGCTTTTGCTTTTCATCAGATGGAACAAATTCCAGATCCTGTAGAAAGTCTTTTGCATTAAGCAAGGTCTTCAGTGAGATATAGCTGGCTGAGTTAGGACGACGGATGCAGAGATCCTTTCTTCTGGTCTGGGGGAAGCCTGGCTTGAGCACTTGGCCTCCGAGTTGCCCATGGTCAGGAATCTGAGTCTTATGGGCAGAGGCATCCTCCTTTGTTCCACGGCCTCCTGGGGGCGGTGGTGTGGAGTCCGTTTTGAAGCCTTCTTTTTCTTCTTCTCCTCTGACTCCTTCCTAGCCGTGTATGTTGCAGGCAGCTGGGAAACGTTACTTGGTAACACGGGATCCACAGGTGCTGTGTTCCAGCCAGTTCACTTTCCAGGCCCAGTTCAGTCTTCTCTGGCCTTTGCAGATGGAAGAATTGCAGAGAGAGTCTTGGAAACAGTTGACTGTACCTCGGATTCTCCTTTCTCCGCTGGTAACAAGATCTCGAGTCACAGTTAACTTCAGCATCCCACAAACACCTCTATTTCAGGCCAGTTAGATCATCATCTCGATCGATTTTTTCTTTTTTATGACTTTATCTGCCTGGTTTTTTTGGGCGGTGCTGCATCTTCCTTGCTGCACAGGTTTTTCCTCTAATTTCGGCCAGGGGGCTGCTCTCTGGTCGCAGTAGGAGGGCTTCTCATTGCAGTGGCATCTCACACTGCAGAGCACAGGCTCTGGGCTATGGGGCTGCAGTAGCTGCCGCACGTGAGCTCAACAGTTGTGGCCCACAGGCTCAGTTTTCCCAAGGCATGTGGGATCTTCTCGGACCAGGGATTGAACCCGTGTCTCCTGCACTGGTAGGCAGATTCTTTGCCCCTGAGCCACCAGGAGAGCCCCTAGATCAGTCTTGATTGGAGATCATTTCTCTGCCTTAATTTTGACTTTGCAGTAATATTTTCCACAGGGCTTAGCTTTGGACAAAAACCCAACTTGTTGTGTTTCTACAGTTCATACACTGGACCCATCTCATGTACCCACTTTTTTTTTAAGGGTGAGAAAAATGATTGCTTGGATTACAATGTTTTTAAATTGAAGTATGGTTGATTTACAAATATTGTGTTAGTTTCAGGTATACAGTGAAGTGATTCAGTTATATATGGATAACGGAATAAATACATTCTATTTCAGATTCTTTTCCCTTACAGGTTATTACAAGATATTGAGTAGAGTTCCTTGTGCTATACAGTAGGTCCTTGTTGGTTAGATTTTACATATAGTAGTGTGTATCTGTTGATCCCAAACTCCCAGTTTGACCCTCTGCCCTCCCTTTCCCCTTTGGTAACCATAAATTTGTTTTCTGTGTCTGAGGGTTTCTCCCTGTGTTGTAAATACGTTCACTTGTATCTCTTTCGAAGATTCCACATATAAGTGATATCACATGATGCTTGTCTTTCCCTGTCTGGCTTGTTTCCCTTAGTGTGGGCATCTCTAGGTCCGCCCATGTCACTGCCAATGGCATGATTTCATTCTTTTTGTCTGTGGGTCGATCTCTATGAAGGCGACACACTCTTCATCTTCAATTCACACCTCCTTTGCTTCTGCTGAAACCTTATTTGCTACTCAAGTAACTTGAGCAGATCTCCAAAGACGTATTTCTAGGGGACACTTGTACCTACATTCACCGATGTTTCACCGTGTTTCACCATGGATATCCAAGTTCATCTTTCCAGTCAGATTTTCTAACCACAGCAGTGTTTTCAGTGGCTGAGTAGGACACGAACAGCAAGACGAGGGAAGCGCACTTTGTAAAGTGGAAATAAGATAGGATCCAGTGTGTGGGACTCTCTGGGCTGGCTTCCTTTCCAGTCTCCCAAACCACACAGTTGGTCTCGTATTCTTGGGCTGCTAGAGGGCCCGCCAGTCACCTTGTCTGCCTCCAGTGCCTGCTCCTAGGTGCTCTACTATTGCAGAAGGCTGAGCACATTAGCCCCCAGTCACCGGCTATTGCAGAAGGCTGAGCACATGTGTATCCCCAGTCACTGGCTATTGCAGAAGGCTGAGCACATGTGTATCCCCAGTCACCGGCTATTGCAGAAGGCTGAGCACATGTT
>SJYX01020540.1:476325-503669 GCA_006410675.1 Oreotragus oreotragus | reverse complement strand
GGTAATGATGTGCAATATGGGTTCATGATTATAACAATTATATCACTGTGGTGTGTGATATTCATAGTGCAGGAGATTGTGCCAAGTATATAGGAACTCTACTTTCCATTCAACTTTGCTGAATTTAAATTGCTCTAAAATTAAAGTATAGTTAAAAATATAATGAATTTCAGGAATACACTTGCCTTGCAAAAATAAAGATGACTCCATAATACAAACTATCATCTCAAGAAAAACAATGAGTTTCTTATGAAATTGGCTTCTGAACAAGAATCAAATTTAACTTAATTGGCACAATTCGGATACAGTAAGCCTTTTATATTAAGTAGCTATTAACTTTGAACAAAAATGGTATACAAAGATTCAAACATTTATACATATCGTTTATAAAATCAACATAAATTAAGTAACTTTCAATGTATTACATACAAATGTTTTCTGAGTATAGGACTATACACATTCAGTGGGAGAGAACACTTATATTTTCATTGAGAAGCCTAAGGTCTCCAAAAACAAAAAACAAAAAACTGTAGACTAGAATTACTCGAAAAGTAGTGAGTAACTTAGAGCTATTTTTCTTTATATATTAAATGTTATTTAATAAGTTTTTTGAAGATGAATTGAAAATTGAGTGAAGAAAGGGAAAGAACGGTTGTGAAAGTTTGAAGCAGAAAGGAAACTCCGTTACACATTCAGTGGGAGAGAACACTTATATTTTCATTGAGAAGCCTAAGGTCTCAAAAAAAACAAAACAAAACAAAAAAAAAAACTGTAGACTAGAATTACTCAAAAAGTAGTGAGTAAATTAGAGCTATTTTTCTTTATATATTAAATATTATTTAATAAGTTTTTTGAAGATGAATTGAAAATTGAGTGAAGAAAGGGAAAGAATGGTTGTGAAAGTTTGAAGCAGAAAGGAAACTCCGGTAAGAGGTGTTTACATAAACTCAGGTTAATGAAGCTTGCATTAGGATTGCAGCAGGGTGTTGGAAAATATAATTACTGTTGTCTGTTATGTCTATATCTACTGTTTAAGGGTGATGCCAAACCTGGGGAAAAGCATAATCATAGAATCAAGCAGCAGCCAGAATCTACCCAAAGCATGACATATAGACAGATGAGAACTGCCAAGTTGCTGCTGATACTAAATACCATGGTTTCACACAAGTACTGAACAATAAAATTTGCCATTGGAGACCTTAATCCCGGTTCCCCAATAAACTGAATGTTAGTATCATCTCATTTTCATACATTAAGCAGCAGCCAGAATCTACCCAAAGCATGATATATAGACAGATGAGAACTGCCAAGTTGCTGCTGATGCTAAATACCATGGTTTCACACAAGTACTGAACAATAAAATTTGCCATTGGAGACCTTAATCCCGATTCCCCAATAAACTGAATGTTAGTATCATCTCATTTTCATACATTTTTATCTGTTACTGCTGTCTCACTTGGATCCCTACCTCATAATTCAAGTAGGTAGCTGATGATGCGTCAAGCTGATTATGTGTCAAGCTGCATAGGAGGCCCTGAAAGTCAGTCTGTTAAACTGATCTTCTAAGCAGGAATCTGACTCAGTTTCTTACCAAATTTCCTAAGTGAGGAATGTGAGGAAGTTAATAATAGAAAAAAAAAAAGACAAATCACCGCTATATTCAAGATGATAAACACAGTTTACCACTTAATTCACTTGTGTATTTAACATATATTTATTGAACCCTAACTGTGTTTTAGGATATATGTCAGGAACTTAATAGACAAGTTATTTGCTCTCTTAGATCATTCACTCTCCTTGAGAAAATACAATAAAACAATGTTAGTTAAAAGTTATAGACTATTATATGATGATGTACACTAAACAAATAAATCTCAGGAAGCCCTTCAGAAGAAGAAAATGGGATACAAAGTGTTGCGAAAAGATGCAATTTTAAAATGTGTAGTCAGTGAGAAATAAGTTAACATGGAAATGAAAACCAGAAAAAGTGATATAAAAGAAAGCCATCTTAATATATGAAGGAAAAATAGAAGGCAAAAAATCAACAACTGCAAACATCTATGAAGTGTACCACACACAGCATGTTCAAGGAACAGCAATATAGCCTGTTATGAGCAAAATCAGAGACAAAGAATATTCTGGGGAAAAAAAAACTTTCTGGAAACATAAATCTGGAGGGATTTATTTATAAATTTTTAGGGATTAACAGTTGAACCTAAAAGAAGTCCTTTGTGGTGGCTGCAAACTTCCATAGAACTACAGGGAGAAATAAAATCAAATAAAAATTAAAGTGAACTGGAATGGAAGAGAAGAAAATATCATGAGGAAAATGAATGATTTGCTCTCACTAGAAAATGGAAATAAAAGTCCCATTTGAGAATAAGTATTGGTAGTTTATTTTTACATGTTTCCAGGGATAAAATATCTAGTAGCCTTGAGACTGGGGGAACCCCAAGGAAAGACATTAAGTGCAAGTATTACCTACTAACCTAGCAGAATCAGACTGAAATTTCCTCCAGAGGAAGGCAAGCTTTAACAGAACTTGGTACTTAATTTTCCAAAATAAAACATGACAAACAGCATATTTAGACACCATATAATCCAAACATTCACATACAAAATATAAAATAACCATGTATTAAATATTTAAGTAAAAGGTCAACCAAATAAATGAGGTAAAAATATCAAAATTAATTGAAAAGATTAAAAATTAAAGCAAAGATCTCTAATTTAAACTTGAAATAAAAGAGTTTGGAGGATGCCATTTATACAAAAGGCAAAGCCAGACAAACTAAAAATTAATAACCTTTCTTGGACCCATCAGAGAACTTAGGCTTCATGGCAAACCACACCCTGAGATCTGGAGAGCCAAGGTCTCCGGATATCTAGAGAAACATAGGATAAACAGACTTGCTTTTCTGAAACAGAAACCAGTGGAGCTATGAATTAGTGGAACACTTAAACAGTAATTTGGATGAATTGCTAGAGGTTAATTGTATTACAAATGATGTAGAAAAAGGAATAACAGAGACCAAAAATCTGTATTGGAAAACTAGGACTGATGAGATATGGATTGAAATATATTGCCCAGGCCTATGAGAGAAAAAAGAAGAAAGAAAAAATAATAACTAATCCAGAAAATGTGTTTAAAAAGATATTTCCCAGAAGATAGAGGAATCTAGTAGAGGTGTTCATACCTTGCATTTAAGTGAGATCAAGATAGATAAAGTGGGTTAAAGAGAAATTACAGGAATCCTCACAGAAATTGACNGAAAAAATAATAACTAATCCAGAAAATGTGTTTAAAAAGATATTTCCCAGAAGATAGAGGAATCTAGTAGAGGTGTTCATACCTTGCATTTAAGTGAGATCAAGATAGATAAAGTGGGTTAAAGAGAAATTACAGGAATCCTCACAGAAATTGACAGATCAGGAAGGGCCAGAGTCAAATAGGGCACCTGAAAGCAGCAGAGTTCAGTAGTTCCAGGAAAAGATCCATAATGTAAAACTTGAAAGATGACAGCTCCTAAGAGATGAGAGGCTTTAGACAGAATAGTTTGGCTGCAGTTATAACTGATAGAAATGCGAAAACAAGAGGATGGGATAAAAGGAGAAAGTTAATGTTCCCAGAAATATCTAAACAGCCCAGTTCCCATAACAAATAGGACAGGATGTCACCAAGTGACAAGACCAGTTGTCTGGAAGGATAGAACTCATACTAGAGGATTGCAATATATTCTGAAAACATAGGGATGGTTTGTTTCTTATTAGTTTTAGAGCAAGAACATAAAGGAAAAGAAAAGCTGGCCACTGTAACAGGTGGTATATTAATG
This sequence comes from Oreotragus oreotragus, assembly GCA_006410675.1. Taxonomy (NCBI): domain Eukaryota; kingdom Metazoa; phylum Chordata; class Mammalia; order Artiodactyla; family Bovidae; genus Oreotragus; species Oreotragus oreotragus. Next base: position 499,836 of record SJYX01020540.1, on the reverse strand, counting down.
ACATTTTAAGGATAATTGGAACACTTTGAAAGTAAGTGAACCTCGATATTTGAATCCAAATTTGAAACTTCCCTGGTGGTTCAGACGGTAAAGTGTCTGTCTACAATGCGGGAGACCCGGGTTCGATCCCTGGGTTGGGAAGATCCCCTGGNACCCCACATCTTCTTTATCCATCCACCTGTCAATGGGTCTTTAGATTCTTTCCATATCTAAGCTATTGTGAATAGTGTTGTTATGAACAAGAGTGCATGTATCTTTTGGAATTATAGTTCTGTCCAGATAAGAGGAACTAAAAAGCCTCTTAATGAAAGTAAAAGAGGAGAGTGAAAAGTTGGCTTAAAGCTCAACATTCAGAAAACGAAGATCATCCAGTCCCATCACTTCATGGGAAATAGATGGGGAAACAGTGGAAACAGTGTCAGACTTTATTTTTCGGGCTCCAAAATCACTGCAGATGGTGACTGCAGCCATGAAATTAAAAGACGCTTACTCCTTGGAAGAAAAGTTATGACCAACCTGGATAGTATATTCAAAAGCAGAGACATTTCTTTGCTGACTAAGGTCCGTCTAGTCAAGGCTATGGTTTTTCCAGTAGTCATGTATGGATGTGAGAGTTAGACTGTGAAAAAGGCTGAGCATCAAAGAATTGATGCTTTTGAACTGTGGTGTTGGAGAAGACTCTTGAGAGTCCCTTGGACTGCAAGGAGATCCAATCAGTCCATTCTGAAGGAGCTCAACCCTGGGATTTCTTTGGAAGGAATGATGCTAAAGCTGAAACTCCAGTACTTTGGCCTCCTCATGCAAAGAGTTGACTCATTGGAAAAGACTTTGAGGCTTGGAGGGATTGTGGGCAGAAGAAGAAGGGGACGACTGAGGATGAGATGGCTGGATACCATCACTGACTCGATGGAAGTGAGTCTGAGTGAACTCTGGGAGATGATGGATAGGGAGGCCTGGCGTGCTGCGCAAAGAGTCAGACACGACTGAGTGACTGAACTGAACTGAACTTATATTCAATAAAGGGATTGCTGGATCATATAGCAACTCCATTTTCAGTTATTTGAGTAGCCACTGACTATTTTCTTATGTGTTTGCATCACCTTACATTCCCACCAACCGTTCAGGGGAGTTCCTTTTTCCCCACACCCTTTCCATCATTTGTTATTTGTAGACTTTTTAATGATGGACATTCTGACCAGTGTGAGGTGGTTCTTCACTGTATTTTTGTTTTGTTTTGGTTTTTTTTTTGTATTTATTTATTTTTTTACACGAACTCCCAAACATGAACCCCCCTCCCACCTCCCACCCCACATCATCCCTCCAGATCATCCCCATACACCAGCCCCAAGCGTCCTTTCACTGTATTTTTGATTGAACTTTTCTAATAATTAGCAACATTCAGCATCTTTTCATGTGCCTGTTGCCCATCTGTATATCCTTTTTGGAGAAATATCTATTTAGTTCTTCCTCTCATTTTTTGATTGGATTGTGTGTGTGTTTATGAGTGTGTGTTGAATTGTTTGAGCTGTTTGTATATTTTGGAAATTAAACCCTTGCTCTGTCAGATCATTTGCAAATATTTTCTCCCATTCTGTAGGTTGTCCTCTCATTTTGTTTGTGGTTTCTTTTGCTGTGCAAAACTTATAACTTTGTTTATGTTTTTTTTTCCCCATTTGGTTATTCAGGCTTCTATTTATATTGCTTGAGAGACTAACTTAAGAAAAGATTGGTGCCACTTACATCAGAGAATGTTTTGCTAATGTTCTCTTCTAGGAGTTTTATGGTTTCATGTCTTAAGTTTATGTCTTTAAGCCATTTTGAATTTATTTGTGTATGGTGTGAAAGTGTGTTGTGACTTCAGTGGTTTACATGGAGTATTCCAGTTTTCCCAACACCCTTTGTAGGAGAGATTGTCTTTTTCCCAAAGCTCAATATAACTTACTGTGTGCTTTCTGCACTTTCTAGTTATCTGATACTGCTTAAAACTGTGTGTGTGTGTGTGGTTTTAAATAGTGTAAATATCTCTATTTATATGTATCTCATGTGCTTTTCAGAGAAGGCAATGGAATCCCACTCCAGTACTCTTGCCTGGAAAGTTCCATGGATGGAGGAGCCTGGTAGGCTGCAATCCATGGGGTCGTGAAAAGTCAGACACAACTGAGCGACTTCACTTTGACTTTTCACTTTCATGCATTGGAGAAGGAAATGGCAACCCACTCCAGTGTTCTTGCCTGGAGAATCCCAGGGACGGGGGAGCCTGGTGGGCTGCCGTCTATGGGGTCGCACAGAGTCGGACATGACTGAAGCAACTTAGCAGCTTAGCAGCATGTGCTTTTAATTCATGAAACAAATAGTTAGATTACATATATACTTATATACATATTTTGTATATGTGACACATATATCTTGACTTTCAATTCATGTAATACATAGTAACATTGAGCTTATTCTCATTTAAATGTGAGAAAGCTGAGTTTCTAAAATGTCATAATCAATGTGAGATGTCCTACTTGGAAGGTTGTTGAGCTAGGATTCAAATATGATATGTTTGACTAATAAAATAAGCATATCACCTATTAGAAATGAAGTAAACAATCATTAGCTTATGTTTTCTAGTCCCCCATGAACCCAGTAAAATGAAAACATGAAATATTTATATGTATAATTTTCTCTGATTTTTCATAGAATCAAAAATTCTTATAAAATTATGTTAATATGCTGGATTTCACTCCAGATAAATGATGAGCAAGTTTGCATCATATGAAGAAACAATTTATGATATTCTCAGGTAACAAATTATTGTCAATGTCATATTTGAATCATATGAGTTTCCCTTAAATGGAAGCAAAGAGACTCTACAAAGTGACAGACCATTTTAATTGCCTCCATCTTGTAACACTTGTATTTTTCCTGCTGAGTGTTTCAATGAGAAGGATGCTGAAGTGAAAAGGCTAGAACCCTATAAAATTGACCAAGCAAAAAAGTAAAACTAAAAGTGTTGCCTCTATAGCAACTTGAAAAGGTTATAATTGTATACCAAGAAAAAGAAATCAGGCACATTTGGGGCATATTGGAAAAAAACAAGTTTTCTCAGAGTGGCTGAGCTGTTTTGTGACTTGGAGCAGTGGAAGATATTTGAAACAGATTATTTTAACAATTATTCTGTCAACCCTACACTAGCTATGCTTTATATTACATATGCTGAAGCATCCCATGGGAAAAAAGAAAGTTCAACTCTGACCTTTATTCACCATTCAGTTGTATAATTTTACTATTTTGATTTCAGCCAGCAATTAATTTTCAATTCTTGTGTATACTTGCTGATATCAGCAAAGTAGAATTACTAATTGTTGAGGCTGGTGCCTCTGTAAAGAGGTAAAATATTTTTTCTTAGAAAAATTTTGAATTCAAATTCAAAGTCTTGGGTCTTTGATCATAGTCATAGCCACAGGGGTGCTTTTTAATGCATGTGATTTTGCTACTTTTATGCAGAAATAAGCCCAGGTGTCTCTGTAAGTTTTATTCTTTAAAATTGGCAAGCCCTGGCTTAGAGATCCTCAAATTATCTTGTTTATTGAAATAATACTGTCACCATGACAGACTAGGCATTTTCAAGATATTTTGTCTAGAAATGGAAACAGAAAATTAAGCTCTTCTCTACTAAACAAACATTTTCTTTACTTCCACAAATACTTTAAACTATTTGATTAGATTTATGATTTTTTTTTAGAAAACTCACTTTCAGAAAAAGATAAGTTTTTGCATGTTTGGCCTACTTTAGTCAAGGGAAAATATTATGCCTTAAGGTCAGTTTTTTAACTATAATTGATACTTCTGAAATTCATTTGTAAAACCAGATTGTCACTAACAAGAAGGGAATGCAGGTAGACAATTAGATAGACTTCTTAGTGCTAGATAAAGTATTTCTACAAGCTCCTGTTATGACTAGACTATTTAGGAGCCTTTTAAATGCAACTTTAGGTAATTCTGCAAACACAGATATACTTCTTAAGTATATATGTATGTACTTTTACATAAACTTATATCAGTTAGGGCTTCCCTGGTGGCTCAGACAGTAAAGAATCCTCTTGCAATGTGGAAGACCTGGGTTGCATCCCTGGGTTGGGAAGATCCCATGGATGAAGGCATGGCAACCTATTCCAGTATTCTTGCCTGGAGCATCCCCACAGACAGAGGAGTCTGGCCGGCTACAGCCCATAGGGTCACAAAGAGTCAGACATCACTGAGCCACTAAGCATTTATGTATCATTTAAGTATGGATTTATGCTAAATGTAACTAAGCAGAATTCATACTTAGGTACGCATTACTGTTCTCATCCCTCATTTTTCCCTATGCCCATGCCATCTGTCATGCAGCTTTGCGGTGCTCTTCTCTTGGACTTTAGCTTCGGACAGTTATAAGACAATTTTGAAGATCGCTAACTTGTTTCTACATGCTTTCTTACACCTTTGCAATCTCTAGGTTAAAAACAAACAAGCAAACAAAAACCACCTAGACTACTTAACTAGTCCCAGGAGGAGGTTAGGAGACATGTTCCAGGGTCAACTTGCATCAGCAGAGCCCAATCTAGATTTCCATATGCGTGAGGTTTGTATGCCAATTGTATACTCCTGAGGTTTTCTGAGGTCATTTTTAGTAAGCATTTTTGTGTCAGTATAGAACTGCTACAAGTTTCATAATTCTTTCTTTGCTGATATAAATGGAATCAAATGCTGTTGTGTATCAAATTTGGCTGCAATTATTTGAAGACAAAGAAAAATTTTGCAACATAAATTCAGTAATATAGCTCTTTACATAATTCTGTTTTGCTGTGATATACCCTTTTATTGTAAAGCACATTGTGAGTACTTTTCTTCAAACCAGCTCTGAGAGTTCGAGTTTCATATGAAAATACTACCTTTCAGTCATGAAATAGATGTTATTTTCATAGATATAGGCTAGATCTACAGTGTTCAAGTGAGGTAGGAGAGCTCAGATTGAATTTAAACCTTCTTTTGTCCCTTCAATCAAGTACTGCAAAACAATTATAACATTGTGAGTTGGGGGAAAAGTTGAATTAAAAGTGAAAGGTAGTGAATGAGATAAATAGGCAGAGCATGGAAGATATTTATGGTAGTGAAACTGCTTTATATGATACTATATCGATGGCCACATGTCACTTTATATATGCCCAATCCATAGGGCTTCCCTTGTAGCTCACTCAGTAAAGAATCTGCCTGCAGTGCAGGAGACCCGGGTTCGATCCCTGGGTTGGGAAGATCCCCTGGAGAAGGAAATGGCAACCCACTCCACTATCCTTGCCTGGAAAATCTCATGGACAGAGGAGACTGGTAGGCTGCAGTCCATGAGATGGCAAAGAATCGGGTTCGACTGAATGACTAACACTTACTAATCCATAGACTGTGCATCACTAGGACTGAACTCTAATGTAAACTATGGACTTTGGGTGGTAATGATGTGCAATATGGGTTCATGATTATAACAATTATATCACTGTGGTGTGTGATATTCATAGTGTAGGTGATTGTGCCAAGTATATAGGAACTCTGCTTTCCATCAAACTTTGCTGAATGTAAATTGCTCTAAAATTATAGTTAAAAATATAATGAATTTCAGGAATACACTTGCCTTGCAAAAACAAAGATGACTCCATAATACAAGCTATCATCTCAAGAAAAACAATGAATTTCTTATGAAATTGGCTTCTGAACAAGAATCAAATTTAACTTAATTGGCACAATTTAGATACAGTAAGCCTTTTATATTAAGTAGCTATTAACTTTGAACAAAAATGATATACAAAGATTCAAACATTTATACATATTGTTTATAAAATCAACATAAATTAAGTAACTTTCAATGTATTACATACAAATGTTTTCTGAGTATAGGACTATACACATTCAGTGGGAGAGAACACTTATATTTTCATTGAGAAGCCTAAGGTCTCCAAAAACAAAAAACAAAAAACTGTAGACTAGAATTACTCGAAAAGTAGTGAGTAACTTAGAGCTATTTTTCTTTATATATTAAATGTTATTTAATAAGTTTTTTGAAGATGAATTGAAAATTGAGTGAAGAAAGGGAAAGAACGGTTGTGAAAGTTTGAAGCAGAAAGGAAACTCCGGTAAGAGGTGTTTACATAAACTCAGGTTAATGAAGCTTGCATTAGGATTGCAGCAGGGTGTTGGAAAATATAATTACTGTTGTCTGTTATGTCTATATCTACTGTTTAAGGGTGATGCCAAACCTGGGGAAAAGCATAATCATAGAATCAAGCAGCAGCCAGAATCTACCCAAAGCATGACATATAGACAGATGAGAACTGCCAAGTTGCTGCTGATACTAAATACCATGGTTTCACACAAGTACTGAACAATAAAATTTGCCATTGGAGACCTTAATCCCGGTTCCCCAATAAACTGAATGTTAGTATCATCTCATTTTCATACATTTTCATCTGTTACTTTTCTCACTTGGATCCCTAACTCATAATTCAAGTAGGTAGCTGATGATGTGTCAAGCTGGTTATGTGTCAAGCTGCATAGGAGGCCCTGAAAGTCAGTCTGTTAAACTGATCTTCTAAGCAGGAATCTGACTCAGTTTCTTACCAAATTTCTTAAGTGAGGAATGTGAGGAAGTTAATAATAGAAAAAAAAAAGACAAATCACCGCTATATTCAAGACAATAAACACAGTTTACCACTTAATTCACTTGTGTATTTAACGTATATTTATTGAACTCTAACTGTTTTTTAGGATATATGTCAGGAACTTAATAGACAAGTTATTTGCTCTCTTAGATCATTCACTCTCCTTGAGAAAATACAATAAAACAATGTTAGTTAAAAGTTATAGACTACTATATGATGATGTACACTAAAAGATAAATAAATCTCAGGAAGCCCTTCAGAAGAAGAAAAATGGGATACAAAGTGTTGGGAAAAGATGCAATTTTAAAATGTGTAGTCAGTGAGAAATAAGTTAACATGGAAATGAAAACCAGAAAAAGTGATAGAAAGCCATCTTAATATATGAAGGAAAAATAGAAGGTAAAAAAATCAACAACTGCAAACAAACATCTATGAAGTGTACCACACAGAGCATGTTCAAGGAACAGCAATATAGCCTGTTATGAGCAAAATCAGAGACAAAGAATATTCTGGGGAAAAAAAAAAACTTTCTGGAAACATAAATCTTGAGGGATTTATTTATAAATTTTTAGGGATTAACAGTTGAACCTAAAAGAAGTCCTTTGTGGTGGCTGCAAACTTCTGTAGAACTACACAGTGAAATAAAATCAAATAAAAATTAAAGTGAAATGGACTGGAATGGAAGAGAAGAAAATATCATGAGGAAAATGAATGATTTGCTCTCACTAGAAAATGGAAATAAAAGTTCCATTTGAGAATAAGTATTGTTAGTTTATTTTTACATGTTTCTAGGGATAAAATATCTAGTAGCCTTGAGACTGGGGGAACCCCCAAGGAAAGACATTAAGTGCAAGTATTACCTACTAACCTAGCAGAATCAGACTGAAATTTCCTCCAGAGGAAGGCAGCTTTAACAGAACTTGGTACTTAATTTTCCAAAATAAAACATGACAAATAGCATATTTAGACAGCATACAATCCAAACATTCACATATAAAATATAAAATAACCATGTATTAAATATTTAAGTAAAAGGTCAACCAAATAAATGAGGTAAAAATATCAAAATTAACTGGAAAGATTAAAAATTAAAGCAAAGATCTCTAATTTAAACTTGAAATAAAAGAGTTTGGAGGACGCCATTTATACAAAAGGCAAAGCCAGACAAATTAAAAATTAATAACCTTTCTTGGACCCATCAGAGAACTTAGGCTTCATGGCAAATCACACTCTGAGATCTGGAGAGCCAAGGTCTCCGGATATCTAGAGAAACATAGGATAAACAGACTTGCTTTTCTGAAACAGAAACCAGTGGAGCTATGAATTAGTGGAACACTTAAACAGTAATTTGGATGAATTCCTAGAGGTTAAGTGTATTACAAATGATGTAGAAAAAGGAATAACAGAGACCAAAAATCTGTATTGGAAAACTAGGACTGATGAGATATGAACTGAAATATATTGCCCAGGCCTATGAGAGAAAAAATAAAGAAAGAAAAAATAATAACTAATCCAAAAAATGTGTTTAAAAAGATATTTCCCAGAAGATAGAAGAATCTAGTAGAGGTGTTCATACCTTGCATTTAAGCGAGATCAAGATGGATAAAGTGGGTTAAACAGAAATTACAGGAATCCTCACAGAAATTGACAGATCAGGAAGGGCCAGAGTCAAATAGGGCACCTGAAAGCAGCAGAGTTCAGTAGTTCCAGGAAAAGATCCATAATGTAAAACTTGAAAAATGACAGCTCCTGAGAGATGAGAGGCTTTAGACAGAATAGTTTGGCTGCAGTTATAACTGATAGAAATGGGAAAACAAGAGGATGGGATAAAAGGAGAAAGTTAATGTTCCCAGAAATATCTGAACAGCCCAATTCCCATAACAAACAGGACAGGATGTCACCAAGTGACAACACCAGTTGTCTGGAAGGNTCCAGGAAAAGATCCATAATGTAAAACTTGAAAAATGACAGCTCCTGAGAGATGAGAGGCTTTAGACAGAATAGTTTGGCTGCAGTTATAACTGATAGAAATGGGAAAACAAGAGGATGGGATAAAAGGAGAAAGTTAATGTTCCCAGAAATATCTGAACAGCCCAATTCCCATAACAAACAGGACAGGATGTCACCAAGTGACAACACCAGTTGTCTGGAAGGATAGAACTCATACTAGAGGATTGCAATATATTCTGAAAACCTAGGGATGGTTTGTTTCTTATTAGTTTTAGAGCAAGAACATAAAGGAAAAGAAAAGCTAGCCACTGTAACAGGTGGTATATGAATGACATTTTAAGGATAATTGGAACACTTTGAAAGTAAGTGAACCTCGATATTTGAATCCAGATTTGAAACTTCCCTGGTGGCTCAGATGATAAAGTGTCTGTCTACAATGCGGGAGACTCGGGTTCGATCCTGGGTTGGGAAGATCCCCTGGAGAAGGAAATGGCAACCCACTCCAGTACTATTGCCTGGAAAATCCTATGGACAGAGGAGCCTGGTAGGCTACAGCCCACGGGGTCGCAAAGAGTTGGGCAAGACTGAGCGACTTCACTTTCTTTCACTTTCTTAATCCAGATCCAACCAGTCCATTCTAAAGGAAATCAGTCCCAGGTGTTCTTTGGAAGGACTGATGCTAAAGCTGAAACTCCAATACTTTGGCCACCTCATGCGAAGAGTTGACTCATTGGAAAAGACTCTGATGCTGGGAGGGACTGGGGGCAGGAGGAGAAGGGGACGACAGAGGATGANTCCTGGGTTGGGAAGATCCCCTGGAGAAGGAAATGGCAACCCACTCCAGTACTATTGCCTGGAAAATCCTATGGACAGAGGAGCCTGGTAGGCTACAGCCCACGGGGTCGCAAAGAGTTGGGCAAGACTGAGCGACTTCACTTTCTTTCACTTTCTTAATCCAGATCCAACCAGTCCATTCTAAAGGAAATCAGTCCCAGGTGTTCTTTGGAAGGACTGATGCTAAAGCTGAAACTCCAATACTTTGGCCACCTCATGCGAAGAGTTGACTCATTGGAAAAGACTCTGATGCTGGGAGGGACTGGGGGCAGGAGGAGAAGGGGACGACAGAGGATGAAATGGCTGGATGGCATCACCAATTCAATGGACATGAGTTTGGGTAAACTCCAGGAGTTGGTGATGGACAGGGAGGCCTGGCGTGCTGCGATTCATTGGATCGCAAAGAGTCTGACACAACTGAGAGACTGAACAGAACTGAATTTTATGAGACAGTTACATATCTAAATCTGATTCTTTTAAAAATTTGATAACAGAGTAGTCAAAGCTACTAATGACATTTCAAAGTTATCTATTGTCAGAGGAAACTTTTAATAGTTTAAAATACATTTGCTTTTGGTAGAATAATATTGGTTTCATGTGTGCATTCTAGTTCTTGATTTCTGGTTGTTAAAATTATTTTCCAACATAGTCATCGCAGATACTTAACACAGTGATACATATGTGAGTGTTATTCTGTGGCTTAATGAATTTTGAATCCTTATTTTAATGTCTGATTAATAAATTATCAGAGAATGCAAAAGGAAAAAATGCAGAAAGTGGTATTTTTGAATCTGGTATTTTACTTTTCAAAAACTGTCAAACACTGTTTTTTCTTTTTATTTGTCTAATAATTATTAAAATGCTTTTCACTTTGTTGTTAGTTTAAATATACTTTCGAAGATGAACTGTGCGGACTTTGGGTGTTAATATGCAGTTTACTCTCTTTTTCTTTAAGAAAATACACATTAATTTCTTAACCCAAATCTTACATTAATAAACATATCTTAGAATTAAAATAGACCTACTACAACTGCATTATCATATAAATAGAGACCAATTATTTAGAATATAGCATTGCTTCAGACAAATAGATAGTAACTGAATTTGATTTTCTGTCCAAGTTGTATATTATTACAGATGATTAAATCCAAGCTCAAAACACTCATTAACACAGATTTAACAAGGTGAAAACTCTGTTTTCCTTTCCATCCCTCTTTTTCTCTGTTTCTTCCATTTGTCCCTTCCTCATCTCCAGTGTTCTTGCCTGAAGAATATCAGGGATGGGGGAGTCTGGTGGGCTGCCGTCTATGGGGTCGCACAAAGTTGGACACGAATGAAGCGACTTGGCAGCAGCACCAGCAGCAGCAGCATTTCCTATTTACCTTTTTTTTCCTTCTTTGTTTAAAGAAATCTGCCTCTAAATCATCACTCCGGTTTTTTTTTCTACTGTACACAGAACCAGTAATCAGGCATGATCAACTGTCATTAAAATGAAAATTTGTATTTAAACCTTCAGTTCAGTTCAGTCGCTTAGTCGTGTCCGACTCTTTGCAATCCCGTGAACCACAGCACGCCAGGCCTCCCTGTCCATCATCAACTCCTGGAGTTTACCCAAACTCATGTCCATTGAATTGGTGATGCCATCCAACCATCTCATCCTCTGTCGTCCCCTTGTACTCCTTCCCTGAATCTTTCCCATCATCAGGGTCTTTTCCAATGAGTCAGCTCTTTGCACCATGTGGCCAAAGTATTGGAGTTTCACCTTTAACATCAGTCCTTCCAATGAACACCCAGGGCTGAACTCTGTTAGAATGGAGTAATTGGATCTCTTTGCAGTCCAAGGGACTCTCAAGAGTCTTCTCCAGCACTACAGTTCAAAAGTATCAATTCTTCACTGCTCAGCTTTCTTTATAGTCCAACTCTCACATCCATAGATGACCACTGGACAAACCATAGCCTTGATTAGATGGATCTTTGTTGCCAAAGTAATGTCTCTGCTTTTTAATATGCTGTCTAGGTTGGTCATAACTTTCCTTCAAAGGAGTAAGCACCTTTTAATTCGATGGCTACAATCACCATCTGCAGTGATTTTGGAGCACTCCAAAATAAATTCAGCCACTATTAAGTAATGTCTCTGCTTTTTAATATGCTGTCTAGGTTGGTCATAACTTTCCTTCAAAGGAGTAAGCGCCTTTTAATTCGATGGCTACAATCACCATCTGCAGTGATTTTGGAGCACTCCAAAATAAATTCAGCCACTGTTTCCACTGTTTCACATCTATTGCTATGAAGTGATGGGACCAGATGCCATGATCTTAGTTTTCTGAATGTTGAGCTGTCAGCCAACTTTTTCCTTCTTCTCTTTCACTATCATCGAGAGACTCTTTAATTCTTCTTCACTTTCTGCCATAAGGGTGGTGTCATCTGTCATCTGCATATCTGAGGTCATTGATATTTCTCCAAAGCAGTACTTTCCCCTGGTGGCTCAGAGGTTAAAGCATCTGCCTCCAATGCGGGAGACCCGGGTTCGATCCCTGGGTCGGGAAGATCCCCTGGAGAAGGAAATGGCAATCCACTCCAGTATTCTTGCCTGGAGAATCTAGGATTTGAAATAGCTCAACTGGAATTCTATCACCTCCACTAGATCGCACCATCATCATTATCTGGGTCATGAAGATCTTTTTTTGTACAGTTCTTCTGTGTATTCTTGCCAGCTCTTCTTAATATCTTCTGTTTCTGTTAAGTCCATACCATTTCTATCCTTTATTGAGCCCATCTTTGCATGAAATATTCCCTTGGTATGTCTAATTTTCTTGAAGAGATCCCTAGTCTTTCCCATTCTATTTTTTTTCCTCTGTTTCTTTGCATTGACCCCTAAGGAATGCTTTCTTATCTCTCCTTGCTGTTCTTTGGAACCCTGCATTCAAATGAGTATATCTTTCCTTTTCTCCTTTGCTTTTCACTTCTCTTCTTTTCACAGCTATTTGTAAGGCCTTCTCAGATAGCCATTTTTCTTTTTTGCATTTCTTTTTCTTGGGGATGGTCTTGATTCCTGTCCTTCGTACAATGTTACGAACCTTCGTCCATAGTTCATCAGGCACTCTGTCTATCAGATTTAGTCCCTTAAATCTATTTCTCTCTTCTACTATATAATCATAAGGAATTTGGTTTAGGTCATACCAGAATAGTCTAGTGGTTTTCTCCACTTTCTTCAACTTAAGTCTGAATTTAGCAATAAGGAGTTCATGATCTGAGCCACAGTCAGCTCCCAGTCTTGTTTTTGCTGATTGTATAGAGCTTCTCCATCTTTGGGTGCAAGAAATTTAAATCTTAATATGAAATTAAAAATATTATTTGTGTTTTTTATTTTGTACATATTGTTTTTGTAAAAGAAATATAAACCTATTAGAGTACAGTATTATATAGTTAATTATGTTAATTGGGTACCTAAGCTAACTTTGTTGGTCTTGAGAACAAATTAGACTTACAATGTACTATCAAAATAGAACTCATTTGTATGTAGGGGACTTACTATATTTTATCTATTCATTAAAGAAAATGCATTAAGATTTATACCCAGGAATATGTTAGCAATTAATGTTACTGAATGAACTTAAAAGCAATTAAAAATGCATTTTTTTTAAAAAAAAGGCATGTAAATAAAGTGAATACCAATACATATGGCTTGCCCTCTACAGATTATTGGAAAATTTCTCAGAATGTGCTCCAATTACACAGATATATTTGTTTCCATGATGTTTTAAGTTATTTTTATTTGTATTGTTTTGATTTATTGAATTGAGGTATACTTTTGACTATTAAAATGCCCCTTCTTAAAAGATATGCCTGAATTAATTTTACTTATGTGGATATCCATGATCTTACATATATAATTAAATATTCGATGTGTAAAGCAATATGCAGGTCTATAGTTTTCTCTCACTGTGATTTTAAACTGTATTTTTATATGCATAATGATGTTAAATGTTTTCATATGTAATTATTGGCCATTTGAATGTTCTTATATGTGAATTATATGTTCAAGGTTTTTAAACAATTATGAACTTGCACACCAATTTTCTTTTCTGACTAATTTGTGCTTGTTATTTATATGATCGGAATAAGAATTTTCATATATTTTCTCCCATTCTGTGATTTGCCTTTTCCTATTTCTATTACCCATATTATGTAAAAAATAATTCATTTTTGTTCTATTATTTATATGTTTTATACACACTGCTTATGTTTTTATTAAGTTAATGTATTATTGAGCTTTCAGTATTAGAATTAGAATGTAACAGGAAATAGACATTGTAATATTTAATGTTTTTGTATATTCAGTGTTAGATAGATAAGCCAACATAGAAAGTTAGATTGTTTGTTTTTTTCATCTTTATCTATTTTTAACCTAAGAAGTAGTGTGATTTCTCTAAGGACAACTACAGCAAAATTATTCATAAAAATAAGTTGTTTTACTTTAAGCATTGTATTTCTTAATCTGATGGCTATATATCAATTTTTTCAATCACTATATTTCTTAACAGTAAACAAGAGATATCTCTGAAAGTTCTGTGAGCTTTAAAAGTGGATGTTATTGATTTAAACAAGAGACAGAAAATTTTGAAAAGTACTAACAGGGAAAATAAGGGTATCTCAAAGCTGGCACACTACTGACTTAGGACTTCCATTATGCTTTTACGATTAGAACAAACATCTGAAACTTTGTGTTCAAATTATTATTCTTCCTAAGACCAAATTTATTTATAGAAAAACTCTGTAAAATAGTCATGTTAATATCTTCCACAAAAAGAAGAATCCATACAAAATTCCAAATGAGTTTTGCTTTGTTTCTGTTGCATTCTCTTTCATTTCCTTTCTTGAGAAGGCAAGATATACTTGAATAATAGAAGCTAAATTATTCATACTTTTCCTACCTCAGCTAATTTTTCAATAAAATAACTGGAGTATATAAACTATGCACATAATTTCTCTATGAATAGTGATAGGGAAACAGAATTATTATACTTTTTAGCAATACTGTTTTTCTGGATGTTCCAGAAACGTCCTAGCAAATATAACTATGCAGCAAGTATTTATTTGGTGCCTAATAATTTATATTCCTATGAGAGCCATAAATATAAAAAGATAAGTTGCATCCTTATGAAAAGGTAATATCAAGCAAAAAAAATAAAGCTGCAAAAGTTATAATATCGAGATTAAAAGTGGATGTTATTGATTTAAACAAGAGACAGAAAATTTTGAAAAGTACTAACAGGGAAAATAAGGATATCTCAAAGCTGGCACACTACTGACTTATGACTTCCATTATGCTTTTACGATTAGAACAAACATCCGAAACTTTGTGTTTAAATTATTATTCTTCCTAAGACCAAATTTATTTATAGAAAAACTCTATAAAATAGTCATGTTAATATCTTCCACAAAAAGAAGAATCCATACAAAATTCCAAATGAGTTTTGCTTTGTTTCTGTTGCATTCTCTTTCATTTCCTTTCTTGAGAAGGCAAGATATACTAGAATAATAGAAGCTAAATTATTCATACTTTTCCTACCTCAGCTAATTTTTCAATAAAATAACTGGAGTATATAAACTATGCACATAATTTCTCTATGAATAGTGATGGGGAAACAGAATTATTATACTTTTTAGCAATACTGTTTTTCTGGATGTTCCAGAAACGTCCTAGCAAATATAACTATGCAGCAAGTATTTATTTGGTGCCTAATAATTTATATTCCTATGAGAGCCATAAATATAAAAAGATAAGTTGCATCCTTATGAAAAGGTAATATCAAGCAAAAAAAATAAAGCTGCAAAAGTTATAATATCGAGACTGGTATAAGAGAAATACAAATACTCATGCAGGGGAAAAAAAAAAAAAGTAGTTCAAGAAGGTATGTCATGATTACAGTGAGAACACTAAAAGGAGAAGGTATCACAATATGTTTACAAAATGAGGGGATTCTTAGAGAGGAGGCAAGACTTGATTAATTTTTGCAACTTATGCTGGTTTTTGGCACTTAGTCTTAGAGGAGAAGATATTCTAGCTAAAGCAAAGAACATGAGAAAAGTCACAAGAGTGTGGATCGAATAGAAATCTTAGAATCCTACAAAGAATTTGGCAATTTGGGGACAAACAAGGAATGAGTTTTGAGGGATAGTCTGTGACCAGTCTGGATTTTAGCCTGAAGAAGAATGGGGATATCAGTATAAAGAAATATAATGTGTTTACATGGAATTTTATTTAGATTGCAATGACCAGTGATTGGTGAGGGTAGCAGGCATAACAAAAGGTTCATAAATTATCACAGAAGGTAAGATTTAGAGCCCATCTTCCCAATTTGTGTCCTAGGCTTGGCAAGTGGGCAGAATGATCAACTCTCTCATCTGAAACAATCCTGCTGACATTTCCATTAAAATGATTCATTTACACCTGTTCACAAGAAACAGGTCCATAGAAAGTAATTTTACTACATGCCAGTCCTCCTATTAAATTGCTGGCTTTTAAAACTATTTCCATCAGTCCAAACTGGCTTTACTGGGGATCACTACACACAGGCAATGGCACCCCACTCCAATACTCTTGCCTGGAAAATCCCATGGACAGAGAAACCCGGTGGGCTGCGGTCCATGGGGTGGCTACGAGTCGGGCACGACTGAGCAACTTCACTTTCACTTTTCACTTTCATGCATTGGAGAAGGAAATGGCAACTCACTCCAGTGTTCTTGCCTGGAGAATCCCAGGGACTGGGGAGCCTGGTGGGCTTCCATCTATGAGGTCGCACAGAGTCGGACACGACTGAAGCGACTTAGCAGCAGCAGCTACACACAGGAATTGAGTAAGTGTCACATGTAGGAGTGATGGACTTTAATAACAAAAAATATCATAACAAAATTTTATCAAAATAATAGAAATCATGAGACCAAACATAAAGAGTTACACTAATAGGGTTAATAGGGTAACTTCAGTAGTGACCACAGTCTGTGACTTCCCTGGCGAATCAAATGGTAAAGCATCTGTCTACAATGCAGGAGACCCGGGTTCAATCCAGGTCCAGTACTATTGGAGTGGTACTGGAGTGGTCCAGTGGAAAATCCATGGACAGAGGAGCCTGGTAGGCTACAGTCCATGGGGTCGCAAAGAGTCAGAAATGACTGAGCGACTTCACTTTCACAGTCTGTGAAGGAAAGGATAAATGGAAGATTGAGCTAAAGTAAGCCAATACTGACAAAATCAGCAAGACCGTGGACATTTGCTTCTCTTTTGCTTTTTTGTTAAAACTCTAAAGGCAGTACACTAGCTTTGCCTGTAATTCATCGGTCCACCATGTTAATTTGTTTCTGTGTGTTCCATTGTCACTCAGTCTAATCTGAAGAAATAGAAAAGAGCAGAGAACTCAATACAAATGCCCTCTGAAAAGGGAGTAGATTTAAAATGCAACTTAAGGATCAAGGCAAGTGTAATCAGTACTCACAAAAAAAAAAAATTGAATGTCATGGGAAGAGGGAAAGTCTTTCACTGAAAACATCTGAAAGAATAAGAAATACTGCTCTAGTTGAAATATATGTACTTGGAGATGTAAGCTTATTCATCTTTGTGTCCCAATACCTAATATAATTCCAGGCGCATAGAAGGTGCTCAAAAAAAGTCCATTGAATGACTTTAGTAATGAATGAATTAGTAATGTTCTATAGCATACTGAATGAACCCTTAGCAGACTGATGATGCACATTAGTGTGACTGCATCATTTTTATTGTGTTGTAGGGGAGGGGAAAGCTAGTGAGAGTGGAGATTTCAAGTTTAAGGAAATTAAATTTGTCCATCCTAGTTGGAAAGTTTTTGTTTTGTTTTGCTGTGAATATTTCACATAAGTTTAAATGGTCTGTATCAAATGGCTCTAGATTTCTACAAAGATATTGGTTTTTTATTAGATATAAAACATGCTATGAGTTCGGCATCTCAAGACTCAGGCCTCATTATTCTCAGCCCACATCGCCTCAGGAAATTGACCTATATTGATTGAATTGGCTGGTTCTCTTGAATTCTGGCTTCCTGTTGGATTCAGCCAAAGTGGCACTGTTAAGAAATGTCAATAAAGGAAGGAGGATAAGGCACCCTTGGCATCTTCCCCAAAGTTTATATAAAACATGCTATGAGTTCGGCATCTCAAGACTCAGGCCTCATTATTCTCAGCCTACATCGCCTCAGGAAATTGACCTATATTGATTGAATTGGCTGGTTCTCCTGAATTCTGGCTTCCTGTTGGATTCAGCCAAAGTGGCACTGTTAAGAAATGTCAATAAGGGAAGGAGGATAAGGCACCCTTGGCATCTTCCCCAAAGTTATCCAGGACTGGCTACATTCGTGTTAGGGGGCTGCACTAGCCAGTCTTTCTATTTGGCCCCTTATCTTTGATTCCTAAGGAGGATACATAGCCTCACAATTATTAGCCCCAAATTAAGCAATATCATTTTGATTTCCCTACATTCTTCAGAAATGATTATTATACTCTCTGAAAATTATTCTTTTTTATTTTGACACTCACTTCCTATTAAGATCCTGATAGATACCTATAATAATTAATATTACTCGAATACATCTAATTTAACATTAGTTGTAGGATATTCAATATATTTGTAATTCATCTGTTTTAAAGTATATAGAAATTGGTCCATTAAAATTATGGTATTTTTTTAATATTAAAATCTTGTCATCCATTTATTCAAAGTATTTATATTCTTTATTTGATGACTAACAATCTATCAAAATGTCCAGATGCATATAAATAATACCATGATTATGTGAGAAATCAATAATATTTGCTGTGAAGAAGAGAAATATACCTAAATGAGAGTAATTATGAAACCAATTCTATTCAGTTTCACGAACAGACATTTATAAATGAGTTCAATAGAGAGAACAAGTTGTGTAAACTATTCCAGATTCAACAAACATATAATGTATGACACTCAAACTCACTGTTTTCAAGTTATCTGTCTTAAGATATATAAAAATAGAGATTTATTCATAAATATATTTGTAAAAAATTATTTGTGAATTATTTTATAAAAATAAAAATTATTCCCTTAATAATTTTTAAGAGAAATCATCCTGTCAAGTTGAGAACTTAAGCCAAAAATTTATATTAAATTGATTATCAAAATGATGAATCATTTTTATTGCAGTATATTTATGTATTTTATATATATATGCAGACATATAAATCTTTATAAAGAAAATCATAATTTTGATGTGTTATTCATCTTTTCACACTAGAACAGGTTTTATTTAGATATTTAATATTTAATTAAACTTTTATTTTGAGATAACTCTGCTTTGTGTATAAATCCATATATACTTATGAGTTAATACAAATATATTCCATGTATCCTTTACCTAGCTTCACCCAGTGGGAACAAATTGAAAAAATATAGTGTAATTATCACAACCAGGATATTTAAATTGTTTCAATCCATACCTTATTCCAGTTTCTCTAGTTAAATAGTGTTTGTAGTAGATATGTGCATCTGAATTTAAAAATCATTGTTTTCTCCGGGGTTCTTCTGTCACTTTTTAATTATAATCAGGCTGAGTTCAATACAAAATTTTTAGAGATGAAAGGGTATTAGAACAAAAGTCCTTGAATAGATGGCAATTTATTTGAAAAAGTAAAAGCATATTATTTATGTTCCTGCAGCTATGACCTGGCTCTGCCCTATCAGCAGACCATCATCAATCCTGGAACCGCCCCAGGACTATAGCCAGCTGTGCAAGGACCAAGCTCTGCTCACCAATAAGCCAGCCACCTCAGCACAATGCAAGGCCTGGTAACTAAGCAAACCAGAGTCTAGCCTCACCTACCAGCACACCTATGGTAGTTCACCCCACGAAACCAGAAAGGCCAATGCAGTCCACATATATAGGATGCCACTAGACTAGACCATATACTACTGGAGGGCAGTGTGATACTAGGCCCCAAATGATGTAACCTATACAGAGCCACTTCTCCAACATCAGGAAACACTACTAACTTACCTACTACATAAAAATAAAAACAGAGAATTAAGCAAAATAAAATGACAGAGGAATGTGTTGCAAATGAAAGAAAGAGATAAAGTCCCAGAGGAAGAACTAAGCAAAGTGAAAATAAGCAGCCTAACACAAAGAAATCAAGGCAGTGATCTTAAAAGCATTTAAAGAACTAAGGAGAAAAATGGATAAACAAAATGAGAAGTTTATTCAAGAGAAAACATAAAGAAGAACCAAACCGAACTGAATAATGGAATAACTGAAGTAAAAAAAGCTACACAGGAAAAGTGTATTACATTAAATTAAAACAGTAGATTACATGATACAGAAGAATGGAAATATAAACTGGAAAATGAGTAGTAAAAATTGCTCAGACTGAACAGAAAAATAAATAAATAATGAAGGTACTTTAAGAGATCTCTGGGCCAACATCAAGTGAACTAATATTTATATTTCAGGGATTCCAGAAGGAGAAGAGAGAGTGAAAGTGGAGGAGAACTTCTTTGAAGAAATAAGTTGACAGCTAAAACTTTCCCTAACCTGAGGAGGGAGATACACATTCAGATCCAGGAAACACAGAAAGTCCCAAACAATATGAACCCAAAGATACAAATGTCAAGAAACACTGTAATTAAAATGCAAAAACTTATAGGGAAAATTTTAAAAGTAACAAGGGGAAAACTGCTAGCTATAGATAAGTACACTACTAGAAAACTATAGGTTGAATTTTCAGCAGAAATTTTGCAGGTCAGAAAGGAGTGGCCTGATATAGTCAAGTTGACAAAAGGAAAAAAAAATCTATAATCAAAAATAATATGCCCAGCAAGGCTATCATTCAGATTTGGAGGGGAAAGAACTTTACAGATAAGCTAATCTAAAAGATGATGCTGTGAAAGTCCTGCACTCAATATGCCAGGAAGTTTGGAAGAGGCAGCAGTAGCCACAAGACTGGAAAATGTCAGTTTTCATTTCAATCCCAAAGAAAGACAATGTAAAAGAATGCTCAAACTACCACACAACTGCACTCATCTCACACACTAGTAAAGTAATACTCAAAGTTCTCTAAGCCAGGCTCAGCAAAGCGTGAACCATGAACTTCCAGATGTTCAAGCTGGTTTTAGACAGGACAGAAGAACCAGAGATCAAATTGCCAACATCTGCTGGATCATGGAAAAAGCAAGAGAGTTCCAGAAAAACATCTATTTCTGCTTTATTGACTATGTCAAAGACTTTGACTGTGTGGATCACAATAAACTGAGGAAAATTCTGAAATAGATGGGAATAGCAGATCAACTGACCTGCCTCTTGAGAAATCTGTATGGAGGTCAGGAAACAACAGTTAGAACTCGACACGGAACAGACTGGTTCCAAGTAGGAAAACGAGTACGTCAAGGCTATATATTGTCACCCTGCTTATTTAACTTATATGCAGAGTACATCATAAGCAAGTGGGCTGGAGGAAGCACAAGCTGGAATCAAGACTGCCTGGAGAAATATCAATAACCTCAGATATGCTGATGACACCACCCTTATGGCAGAAAGTGAAGAAGAACTAAAGAACCTCTTGATGAAAATGAAAGAGGAGAGTGAAAAAGTTGGCTTAAACCTCAACATTCAGAAAACTAAGATCTGGTCCCATCACTTCATGGCAAATGGATGGGGAAACAGTGGCTGACTTCATTTTTTGGGCTCGAAAATCACTGCAGATGGTGATTGCAGCCATGAAATTAAAAGATGCTTACTCCCTGGAAGGAAAGTTATGACCAATCTAGACAGCATATTAAAAACCAGAGACAGTACTTTGTCAACAAAGGTCCGTCTAGTTAAGGCTATGGTTTTTCCAGTAGTCATGTATGAATGTTAGAGTTGCACTATAAAGAAAGCTGAGCACTGAAGAATTGATGCTTTTGAATTGTGGTGTTGGAAAAGACTCTTGAGAGTCCCTTGGACTGCAAGGAGATCCAACCAGTCCATCCTAAAGGAGATCAGTCTTGGATGTTCTTTGGCAGGACCGATGTTGAAGCTGAAACTCCAGTACTTTGGCCACCTGATGTGAAGAGCTGACTTATTTGAAAAGACCTTGATGCTGAGAAAGATTTTGGCAGAAAGAGAAGGGGATGAAAGAGGATGAGATGGTTGGATGGCATCGCTGACTCAATGGACATGAGTTTGGGTAAACTCTGGGATCTGGTGATGGACAAGGAAGCCTGGCATGCTGTGGTCCATGGGGTTGTGAAGAATTGGGCATGACTCAGTGACTGAGCTGAACTGAGCTGAAGCTAAAAAAATTCAGCACAACTAAACTGGCTTTACAACAAATGTATAAGTGAATCACTTTCCTGTACACCTGAAACGAACACGACATAGTTAAGCAACTACACTATAGTTAAATATAAAATACAAATTAAAAATAAATGTTAAAAAGAAGAAAATATCACAATTAAAAATAAAAAAATTATAGAAGGAAAAATATCTTGGTAAAGGCACACATACAGTAAAAGTAGTAGATCAAAAACTTATAAAGCTAAGATGAAGGTTGCAAGACAATGGTAGTAAAATCATCTATATCCACAGTAAGTAGTGAAGGAAGGGATACACACACAAACACATCAAATTATATAACACACACACACTTAATGGTAGCCATAAACCAAAATTCTGTGATATATACACACACACAAAAGAAAAAGGGATTCAAAAATAACAATAAAGATAATCAAGTTACATAGTAAAAGAAGAAAATAACATAAAAGAACCATAAAACTATCAGAAAACATTGAGCAAAACAGCAATAAGTGCATACCTGTCACTAATTATTTTAAATAAAAATGGACTAAATGGTTTAATCAAAAAATATAAGATGTGTGAGTGAATCAAAAAAGAAGACCTGTATAGATGCAGACCAGAAGATACTCATTTCAGATATAAAGACACATGCAGACTGGAAGTGAAACGATATTTCATCCAAATGGAAAGGGACAAAAGAAAGCTGATGTACTAATGCAATATACTTTAAAACAAAACTGTAGGAAGAAACCAAGAGGGATATTACATGATGATAATAGGATAAATCCAACAAGAAACATAATAATTGTAAATATATATGCTCCCAACATAGAAACACTTAAATATATAAAGCAAATATTAGCACACATTAAGGGAAAAATTGACAGTGTAACACAATAATTGTAGAGGACCTTATCAATGGACAGATCATCCAGACTGAAAATCAATACGGAAACACTGGTCTTAAATGACACATTATAGATATCTACAAAAGACTCTATGAAAAGCAGCAGAATACATTTTCTTTTCAAGTGTGCATGGAACATTCTGCTGGACAGATCATTTGTTAGGCCACAAAACAAGTTTCTCTACATTTAAAATGTTTGAAATCATATGATGCTGCAATAGTATGAGACTGGAAATCAACTACAAGGAAAAAATACGAAAAAAAAATAAATAAAAATGCAAAAATATTTAGGCTAAATAATATGCTATTAAATATCCAGTGAGTCACTTAAGAAATCTAAAAATACCTGGAGACAAATGAAAATGGAACAAAGTGATCCAACATATATGAGCTGCAATAAAAGCAGTTCTAAGAGAGAAGTTTATAGGGACACAAGCCTACTGTTCAGTTCAGTTCAGTCGCTCAGTCGTGTCCGACTCTTTGTGACCCCATGAATCGCAGCACGCCAGTCCTCCCTGTCCATCACCATCTCCTGGAGTTCACTCAGACTCACGTCCATCAAGTCCATGATGCCATCCAGCCATCTCATCCTCGGTTGTCCCTTTCTCCTCCTGCCCCTAATTCCTCCCAGCATCAGAGTCTTTTCCAATGAGTCAACTCTTCGCATGAAGTGGCCAAAGTACTGGAGTTTCAGCTTTAGCATCAGTCCTTCCAAAGAAATCCCAGGGTTGATCTCCTTCAGAATGGACTGGTTGGATCTCCTTGCAGTCCAAGGGACTCTCAAGAGTCTTCTCCAACACCACAGTTC
>SJYX01020540.1:433793-446647 GCA_006410675.1 Oreotragus oreotragus | reverse complement strand
AATGATGCTAAAGCTGAAACTCCAGTACTTTGGCCACCTCATGCGAAGAGTTGACTCATTGGAAATAAGACTCTGATGCTGGGAAGGATTGGAGGCAGGAGGAGAAGGGGACGACCGAGGATGAGATGGCTGGATGGCATCACGGACTCGATGGAGGTGAGTCTGAGTGAACTCCAGGAGATGGTGATGGACAGGGAGGCCTGGCGTGCTGCGATTCATGGGGTCGCAAAGAGCTGGACACGACTGAGCGACTGAACTGAACTGAATGGAACTTTATTCTTTACAACATGTTACAATCATATACATGTTTATTGACAAGTGATAGTAGCAGAAAAATAATAAATTATTTCTTGCATTTGTCAGTTTTCCATCCCATTATTATTATTATTACTATTATTTGCAGATGCACATGTGAACTTCACATAAGGTCTGTGTTCAACTAAAACAAGAATTTCTTCTAATAGTGATATTTTGATTTGACCTTTTAATACAATTGTTAAGTAAAAATTGCTTATGGGAATTTTTCCTGGGAAAGATGGAAAAAAGCAATTCATGGAATATTGTAAAATGAAGTCTTATCAGTAAAATAACACTTTTATGTAACTGAAATTACATCAACAAACAACTATTTTTCTTCTCTGTATTGTTTGTTCTGTACAAAAGAGCAAAAATTGTTTTTCATTGTATGGAAATAAACAGGATATTGTATTAATAGGATTAATAGGATATTTGTATAATAAATAGAATATTGTATTACTTGGCTAGGCTGTCATTACAAAATACTATAAACTGGATGGCTTAAAAAGAGAAATTTGTAGTTTCACAGTTTTGGAGGCTGGAAGTCCAAGATCAAGGTGCAGGATTACAAAAGAGCAAAAATTGTTTTTCATTGTATGGAAATAAACAGGATATTGTATTAATAGGATTAATAGGATATTTGTATAATAAATAGAATATTGTATTACTTGGCTAGGCTGTCATTACAAAATACTATAAACTGGATGGCTTAAAAAGAGAAATTTGTAGTTTCACAGTTTTGGAGGCTGGAAGTCCAAGATCAAGGTGCAGGAAGCTTGATTTCTCCTGAATCCTCTTTCCTTAGAATGCAGGTTGTCCCCCCTCTTTGTGCGCTGCTGGTGCGTCTTCCTCTTCTTAGGATGTAGTCATATTGTATAAGGCCCCACCCTAAATACCTTCTTTCAATTCAATCACCCCTTGCAAATCTTGCCTCTAAATATGGTTTCATTCGGAGATATTAGGGATTGGGTCAAAACATATAAATTTAGGGAGGACACAATTCAACCCATCATATATATTTAATTTCTTTTAAAGTAGAAATATAAGGTTAGTTCATGTAGTTCCTCCCCTCCTTTGGCAAGTACCTCGCTAAAATCTTGTATTCATATTTAAATAAATTGAAACTATGCATTACCCAGATTTCATGATATATGCTATTTCTGAATCTCACATCAATAGCATGGGATTCAAATTATTATTACTACTTTTAAATAGCAAATTACTACTTTTAAATAGCTCAGAGACATTTAATGAATTGTCCTTTTTTTAATCCAGGAAGAAAGTGCAATGTAATTCTCTCTCTTTAAAATATATAATCTACAATCTAGCACAAGAATCCTAAAGAGAATATAAATCACATCGGTCCAAATATTACATACATTTTTACCATATGTTGCACACTGGGTGTTGATTTATTATAACTGTGAACATAGTAAATGTAATCTCAAAAATCCATGATGTCCCTTAATTAAAGCAAAGAAATCTATAAGGTTCAGTTGAAAAATAAAAAAGCAAAAATTTTCAGTCACTCTTTAATATTGGAACCAGGTAGGCATGCTGATTATTGATTTCCCAGTCTTTATCACATACTCAGATGTTCCATAAAGGCAGAAGCAACTAGATTCCATTTTCTGTTTGCAGTTCTCATTCTTGTTTCTTTTTCCTTGGTTTCATGTTATAAAAGCAACCCTCAAACTTATTCTTTCAGCTAGAATTTGTTTTAACAGTCTGCCTATTTCTGTATGATCCTAAGCTTTTCCAAACTCTTTAGCTGAATNGCAACTAGATTCCATTTTCTGTTTGCAGTTCTCATTCTTGTTTCTTTTTCCTTGGTTTCATGTTATAAAAGCAACCCTCAAACTTATTCTTTCAGCTAGAATTTGTTTTAACAGTCTGCCTATTTCTGTATGATCCTAAGCTTTTCCAAACTCTTTAGCTGAATCAAATAGATGGGGAAACAATGAAAACAGTGACAGACTTTATTTTCTTGGGCTCCAAAATCACTGCAGATGGTGACTGTAGCCGTGAAATTAAAACACACTTGTTCCTTGGAAGAAAAGCAATGACAAACCTAGACACCATATTAAAAAGCAGAGACATCACTTAACCTACAAAGGTCCGTCTAGTCAAAGGTATGCTTTTTCCCAGTAGCTGTGTATGGATCTGAGAGCTGGACAATAAAAAAGACCGAGTGCCATGGAACTGATGCCTTTGAACTGTGGTGGTGGAGAAGACTCTGGAGAGTCCCTTGGACTGCAAGGAGATCAAACCAGACAATCCTAAAGGAAATCAACCCTGAATATTTATTGGAAAGATTGATGTTGAAGCTGAAACTCCAATATTTTGGCCACCTGATATGAAGAGCCAACTAATTGGAAAAGACCCTGCTGGGAAAGACTGAATGTAGGAGGAGAAGGGGATGACAGAGAATGAGATGTATGGATGGCATCACTGACTCAATGGACTTGAGTTTGAACAGGCTCCAAGAAATGGCAGGGTACAGGGAGGCCTGGCATGCTACAGTCCATGGGGTTGCAAAGAGTCAGACATGACTGAGTGACTGAACAAAAACAAGAAGAATCATTTTCAGTGGGCACATATCACTTCACCTCAACACTCAGTTCATGGCATAGAGCACTGTATTCTTAATTATATCCAGCTGATGTGTAAGAGCCAGCTGCTTTTCTTAAGTGCCTATGTTTTGTCAGGCACAAACTAGCTTTCCAAGCAAAAACTAGGTAAGTTATATATATATAATCCTTTTAACAGATCAACTAAGTATATCATTTATTTAACTACTATTTTCAGAAAGCTGAAGTACTAAGATAATATAAGAAGTTTGCTCAAGGCACATATATAGCAAAACTGGGTGGGGAGGGGGGGAATCTGTCAATTGAAATCTTCAGAAAAGGAGAAGGGTTCGGCAGAGGATGATACGGTTAAACAGCATGATTGAGCATCTTTTAATTTCATGGCTGCAGTCAATATCTGCAGTGATTCTGGAGCCCCCCAAAATAAATTCTCTCACTGTTTCTATTGTTTCCACATCTATTTGCTATGAAGTGATGGGACCAGATACCATGATCTTAGTTTTATGAATGTTGAGCTTTAAGCCAACTTTTATAGTCTCCTCTTCACTTTTTACAAGAGGTTGTTTAGTTCTTCATTGGCATAAGGATGTTGTCATCTGCATATCTGAGGTTATTGACAGTTCTCCCAGCAAACTTGATTCCAGCTTGTGCTTCTTCCAGCCCAGCATTTCTCATGATGTACTCTGCATAGAAGCTAAATAAACAGGGTGACAATATACNTGACAGTTCTCCCAGCAATCTTGATTCCAGCTTGTGCTTCTTCCAGCCCAGCATTTCTCATGATGTACTCTGCATAGAAGCTAAATAAACAGGGTGACAATATACTGCCTTGACATACTCCTTTCCCTATTTGGAACCAGTCTGTTGTTCCATGTCTAGTTCTAACAGTTGCTTCTTGACCTGCATACAGATTTCTCAGGAAGCAAGTCAGATGGTCTGGTATTCCCATCTCTTTCAGGATTTTCCACAGTTTGTTATGATCCACACAGTCAAAGGCTTTGGCATAGTCAATAAAGCAGAAATAGATGTTTTTCTGGAACTTTCTTGCTTTTTTGATGATGCAATGGATGTTGGCAATTTGATCTCTGGTTCCTCTGTCTTTTCTAAATCCAGCTTCAACATCTGGAAGTTCATGGTTCACGTACTGTTGAAGCCTGGCTTGGAGAATTTTGAGCATTAGTTTGCTAGTGTGTGAGATGAGTGCAATTGTGTGCTAGTTTGAGCATTCTTTGGCATTGCCTTTCTTTGGGATTGGAATGAAAAGTGATCTTTTCCAGTCCTGTGACCACTGGTGCATTTTCCAAATTTTCTCACATGCTGAGTGCAGCACTTTCACAGCATCATCTTTTAGTATTTGAAATAGGTCAACTGGAATTCCGTCACCTCCACTAGCTTTGTTTGTAGTGATGCTTTCTAAGGCCCACTTTGCTTTGCATTCTTGGCTGTCTGGTTCTAGAATGAGGGAGAGGAGATTGCAAAGAGAGTGGGGGTGTTAGAACACAGAAAAAGTCATCAACAGAAAGATAGAGTCTAAAATCAAAGTAAAATACTGAATACATATCTGAGAGTTGGTAGTTCATAATACTAGCAACATAGAAAGGGATTCAAAGAGACCTAGACCAGTGGTGGCACTCTCGGCCTCATTTTTTCTCGGAGAAATAGAGCTATAAAGAGATGTGTGGTGCTTCTCAGAGAAATGGTAAAGGATAAGGTAGAAAACAGGATGGAATATCTAGAAATAGGCAAAAATCAGACAAACTGAATGCAACCACTGTATTAAGCAAATAGAGAGGGAGTATAAATCAGATGAGAAAAATTTATCACAATAAAAGAACTTCAAAATGAAAGATGATTATAATACATTATCCCAAATCTTCAAGTGAACATAAACAAATATTAAACAAGAATGGAGTCAGTAATTCAAAACTTGAGTCAATTTGAATTTTAAAAAACACAGCTTGAAATACAATGAGATTTGACTGAACTCAAGAAAAATTATTAGAAGTCAATCTCATCATGAAAATGAAAGGTAAATTACAAAGTGCCCAAGAGAGTATAGATCTGAATGACAATTTAGTAAGGAACTTTGAAGAAAGATAGGAAAAGTGGCCACTAGAATAAAAATTAGATCCTTAAATAACCCAATCAAAAGTAACTAAAATGGAAGACATATATAATTGGGTGGTCTGAAGAAGAAAAAGAAAGAAACAGAATAATGCTTTAAATTTTACTATAAGAAAAATGTTCTTATAAAAAAGTCCACATGGACTTGGAAAAATTGGTCCAGAGCAACCCACTGTAAGACACAATTTAGAAAACTATTGAGCCAAAATTCACAATATGCATATAGCATATAGATTTCTATGTACCTAGAACCACTTACATGAAGCAGAAAGTACATAGGATAGCAGAAGAAAAATAAAGTCTCTTATAATTAAATACCAAACAATTTAACATAAGATTCTCAATGCAAGATACATCGAGACATTAAAAAATAAGAAAGAATAAAGAAAAGGAGCTATTAGAGATATATATCAATTAATACTGTGATAATTGGAAATATATATATTCTTCTGAAAGATGTGTCATAGTCATTAAAAATAGCATGTGTGTGCTCCTTCATTCAATTATGTCCAACTTTTTATGACCCTGTGGACTCTAACCCACCAAGCTCCTCTGTCCATGGAATTTTCCAGGCAAGAATACTGCATAGGTTGCCATTTTCTTCTCCAGGGTATTTTCCTGACCCAGGGATCGACCTGCATCACTTGCATCTCCTGATTTGGGAAGCAGATTCTTTAAAATGGTGCCACCCGGGAAGTCCAAAAATGGCATATTACATCACAAAAATGATCAATAAATCCCTTAATGTAGAACAATTAAAAACAACATCTGATGATAATGGAATAAACTAGAAATTAAAAATAAGCAATATCTAAATTAATTAAAAATGAGAAAGAAAATCTTTTGTTAAATGATGCTGGACAAAAAAAAAATACAATAAATGGAGAATTAGTGAAAAATAATGATGAAAACGAAACACACAAAATCCATGGTATGTATTTTAAGCAGTGGTGTTAATACCTAACTAAAAATCCTAGAAAAGATCAACAATGCAATCCAAAAGAAAACACAATAAAAAATTAATAATTGGTAGAAAACAGAAAAGCAATAGATCATATTAATAAATAAAATCATGGTTCTTTGAACAAAGTTGACAGATCAGTAACTAAATTGATTTATTTAAAAAAAAAGGAGACAACACAGATACAGAAAATAAGAAATGACACATAGAAAATGTCAACCCTTAAGAAATTATTAAAATCTTATATTTCTACCTACTACCTGGTATATAAGCCTTTGACTGTGTGGATTCCAATAAACTGTGGAAAATTCTGAGAGAGATGGGAATACCAGACCAGACCACCTAAGCTGCCTCTTGAGAAATCTGTATGCAGGTCAGGAAGCAACAGTTAGAACTGGACATGGAACAACAGACTGGTTCCAAATAGGAAAAGGAGTACGTCAAGGCTGTATATTGTCACTCTGCTTATTTAACTTCTATGCAGAGTACATCATGAGAAACACTGGATTGGAAGAAACACAAATTGGAAACAAGGTTGCCAGGAGAAATATCAATAACCTCAGATATGCAGATGACACCACCCTTATGGCAGAAAGTGAAGAGGAGCTAAAAAGCCTCTTGATGAAAGTGAAAGAAGAAAGCAAAAAAGTTGGCTTAGCACTCAACATTCAGAAAATGAAGATCATGGGATCATCCGGTCCCATCACTTCATGGGAAATAGATGGGGAAACAGTGGAAACAGTGTCAGACTTTATTTTTTTGGGCTCCAAAATCACTGCAGATGGTGAGTGCAGCCATGAAATTAGAAGACGCTTACTCCTTGGAAGAAAAGCTGTGACCAACCTAGATAGTATATTCAAAAGCAGAGACATTACTTTGCCCACTAAGGTCTGTCTAGTCAAGGTTTTTTCCTGAGTCATGTATGGATGTGACAGTTGGACTATGAAGAAGGCTGAGCGGCGAAGAATTTATGCTTTTGAAGTGTGGTGTTGGAGAAGACTCTTGAGAGTCCCTTGGACTGCAAGGAGATCCAACCAGTTTATTCTGAAGGAGATCAACCCTGGGATTTCTCTGGAAGGAATGATGTTGAAGCTGAAACTCCAGCTTTGGCCACCTCATGCGAAGAGTTGACTCATTGGAAAAGACTCTGACACTGGGAGGGATTGGGGGCAGGAGGAGAAGGGGACGACCGAGGATGAGATGGCTGGATGGCATCATGGACTTGATGGACGTGAGTCTGAGTGAACTCCGGGAGATGGTGATGAACAGGGAGGCCTGTCGTGCTGCGATTCATGGGGTCGCAAAGAGTCGGACACGACTGAGTGACTGAACTGAACTGAACTGAACTGAATACAGTATTGTATGTCAATTATATCTCAATAAAAATAAATATTAAAAATATTGCTTATGTTCAGGCAGCTCAATATCAGAAAAACAAACACTTTAATCAAAATTAGGCAGAAGACCTACACAGACATTTCTTCAAAGAAGATATACAGATGGCTAATAATCACATTTTTTAAAAAAAAGCTCAATATTGCTTATTAATAGAGAAATCCAAATCAAAACTACAATGAAGTATCATGTCACATCAGTCAGAATGCTGCTGCTACTGCTGCTGCTCCTGCTAAGTTGCTTCAGTTGTGTCCAACTATGTGTGACCCCATAGATGGCAGACCACCAGGCTCCCCTGTCCCTGGGATTCTCCAGGAAAGAACACTGGAGTGGTTGCCATTTTCTTCTCCAATGAATGAAAGTGAAAAATGAAAGTGAAGACACTTAGTCGTGTCTGACTCAGCGATCCCTGGACTGCAGCCTACCAGGCTCCTCTATCCATGTGATTTTCCAGGCAAGAGTACTGGAGTGGGAATGGCCATGCTCAAAAAGATCTGCAAAAAGAAAAACAAAAAAAAAATACCGGATAGAATGTGGAGAAAAGGGAATCCTCTTGCACTGTTGTTGAGAATGTGAATTGATAGAGTCACAACGGGGAACAGTAAGGAGATTTCTTTAAAACATAAATCTGGGTATTCTACCAGCAATCTCAACTGGGCATATATCCTGAGAAAACCATTCTAAAATACACACGTACCCTGTTATTCATTGCAGCACTATTTACAATAGTCAGGATATGGAAACAATCTATCCACTGACAGATGAATGCATAAAGAACTGGTAGTACATTTATTCAATGCAATATTTGTTGTTGTTCAGTGGCACAGTCATGTCCAACTCTTTGTGACCCCATGGACTGCTGCATGCCAGGCCTACCTTCACTCATCATCTCCCCCAAATTCATGTCTGTAGTGCCAACATGCCATCAGTGATGCCATTCAGCTATCTCACCCTCTGATGCTCTCTTCTCCTTTTGCCCTCAATCTTTCCCAGCATCAAAGACTTTTCCAATGATTTAACTGTTTGCATCAGGTGACCAAAATACTGGAGCTTCAGCTTCAGCATCAGTCCTTCCAATGAATATTCAGGGTTGATTTTCCTTTAGACTGACTGGTTTTATCTCCTTGATGTCCAAGGGACTTTCAGGAGTATTCTCCAGCACCACTGTTTGAAGGCATCAATTCTTTGGTGCTCTGCCTTCTTTACAGTCTAGCTCTCACAATCATACGTGACTATGCAATATTACTCAGCCATAAAAGGGAATTATTTTGAGTAAGTTCTAGTGAGGTAGATGAATCTGGAGCCTGTTTTATAGAGTGAAGTAAGTCAGGGAAAAATAAAGATTGTATATTAATGGATATATATATAGAATCTAGAAAAATGGCACTGATGAACCTATTTGTAGGGCAGCAATAGAGACTTAGACATAGAGAACAGACTTGTGCACATAGAAGTAAGAGGGTGGAAAAATTGAGAGAGTAGCTTTGAAACATATACATTACCCTGCTGGGGTCCAGCCCTGGTGGATCCAGGGTAACTTGAAGGGCAGACAAAGTAGGCGTCCTAGGAAAAAACTTATTTAATTACAGATATATAGAGAGATTAGAAACGGATAGTGTAGTAGGAAAGTTAGTGGAGAAAAAGAGGCTGAATAACTTGGTTTACATGAATACCAATCACCACCTATGTAGGCCACAGGCGTCTTTCCATTCTCCCGAAGGAGAGGAGGCACTGAGGCTGTCTCTTATACACATCTAGATGTGTATAAGAGACAGTCTTAGAGGATGCCCTTGTCCCCACCATCGCCCTAACTAGCAGTTGAATAACACTTTCTCATCTTTCCTCTGGGCCAGTTCAAGGCTGACCCTTCACCTGTGCACCAACTTCCATCCCCTCAGGCCAACTCGGGACACTGGTCGATTCTTTCTCCCTTTCCAGTAGCATCACAATGTGAAGTGTCATCCCTGTGCTCATCAGATCATGATGCCAATTTTTCTGTATTAAAAAGCAAAACCTGTCTGCCAATCCCTCAGCCCCTTCCGGGAGATGCCTTCATTTCTCTTCCCACCGTGACAGCAAAACTCTTCAGAAAATTTTCAAAACTTCTGCTCTCTGGAATCCCTTGCCTTCTGTTTGCTCACGAACCCCTGTCAGTCATGCACATGGGTCATGCCCCTTCTGACTAGGTCTCGGCCTTCCCATTGCCAAGTCCAACGACCAGTTTTCAGTAGTCACGGTTTTGAAACCATCTGTAAGCCATATCCCCCACATCAGTATTTCATCATGAAAACCCGAAAATGTACAGAAAAATCAAGAGAATCATTAAATGAACATCTACGCATTCATTGGAAGGACTGATGCTGAAGCCGAACCTCCAACCCTCCGGCCACCCGATGCGAAGAACTGACCCACCTAAAAAGACCCCGATGCTGGGAAAGACCGAAGATTGGAGGAGACGGGGACAACGGAGCATGAGGTGGTTGGATGGCACCGCCGACCCAACGGGCATGAGCCTTGTTGGAGGGGCTGATGCTGAAGCTGGAGTTCCGGTGCTCTGGCCGCCTGGTGAGAAGAGCTGACTCACTGGAAGGGACCCTGATGCTGGGGGGTACTGAGGGTGGGAGGAGAGGGGGGTGACGGAGGGTGAGGTGGTTGGGTGGCATCACTGACTCGATGGACGTGGGTTTGAGCGGGTCCTGGGTGATGGTGAGGGACAGGGAGGCCTGGCGTGGCGCGGTGCACGGGGTCGCAGTCGGACACGTCTGAGCGGCTGAACAACGGCAAATGCAACACTAAGCCTACTCCATGTGCCTACCCTGCCTCATGCATTCCTTCCCCTAGATGGTCAACAGCAGCTCTGGGTCATGCTCCCCTCTTCCTAACCCCCTGCCTCCTAACAAGGCTGGTCCTTCCCCACGTGGCTTGGCATGGTGTGCCCTGCCTGCTGTTTCTAGGATTCTGTGTGTATAACCTTCCTCCTTCACGATGATCATTTCCGAGTCTGTGGGTCTTATCATACCTGATTAAAACAAATCCTGCGTGTATTCCAAAACTGTGGGTCAAGAAGTGAATGCATTCTTCTTATAAGAACTCCCAAATTGCCCTCTGTAGAAACTGCACTTATTCCTGGCTTACACACAAGACAGGACATTAAATTTCCCTGCTCCTTTGCCGGTACAATTTGTTATGAGATATTTTGCCCACTTTCAACATGATAGCTGAAAACTAGAATTAGAGTGTATTTTCAAGGTGTAATTTCCTTTTTAAGAGGTAGGCATCTTTCCTTGGAACCGAGAGCTGAGAGTTACAAGAGAAAGTTGGAGTCTCCAGTGATCCGACTGGACAAACAAGTTTGTCTTCTGTCTCTATCAGAAATTACACTTGGGACTGAAAGCTCGGGATGGCAGAGGTCTCAGCGAGCCTCTAGGGCGGCCTCACAAGAGGTTAGCATTGATAGTTATGACACTAAGACTAGAATGTGGGCCTTCTAACACTTTGATCCAGATCCCTTTCCTGGACTTTGGTGAAATGAATGGGGAAATAAAATACTATAGCTGAGCTCTGTACACGTGAATGCACGCTCAGTTGCTCGGTCGTGTCCGGCTCTTTGCGATCCTGTGGACTGCGGCCGGCTGGGCTCCTTGAGGTTAGCATTGATAGTTATGACACTAAGACTAGAATGTGGGCCTTCTAACACTTTGATCCAGATCCCTTTCCTGGACTTTGGTGAAATGAATGGGGAAATAAAATACTATAGCTGAGCTCTGTACACGTGAATGCACGCTCAGTTGCTCGGTCGTGTCCGGCTCTTTGCGATCCTGTGGACTGCGGCCGGCTGGGCTCCTCTGTCCATGAGATTCTCTAGCCAGGAGTGCTGAGGTGGGGGTTGCTGTGCCCTCCTCCAGGGGATCTCCCCAACCCAGGGATCAAGCATGCGTCTCTCATGTCTCCTGCATCGGCAGGTTCTTGACACTGAGCCACCTGGGAAGCCCATAGCTGAGCTTTAGGAAGACTAATAAAGAGGGTCTTTGGATGGAAAAGAAAAAAAAAAAGAGTCTTTTCCAGCACTACCATTCAAAGCACTGGCATAAAAATAGACAAATAGACCAATGGGGCAGGATCAAGAGCCCAAACATATATGGTCAACTATAGTATTTGAGAAGAGAGCCAAGAATACTCTGTGGAGAAAAGTTAGTCTTTTCAATAAATAATACTGGGATAATTGTATGTTTATATGTAAAGGAATGAAACCAGACGCATATCTTATACTATTCACAAAAATTAATTCAAAATGACTTAAGACTTAGACCTGAAACCATGAAACTCTTGGAAGAAAACATTGAAACAAAATTCCTTGACATGGGTCTTGGTAATGATTTTTTTATATAACACTTAAAGTATAAGCAACAAATGAGAAATAAATGACTGAGACTGTATCAAGCTAAAAAGTTGTGCATAACAAAAGAAACCATGACCAGATAAAAAGATAACCTACAGAATGAGAAAAATATTTTCATATTTTGATAAGGAGATATATATCTGATATATATAACTCCATATATCTGATAAGGGGTTAATATCCAAAACATAAAGAACTCATACAATTCAATAGCAAAAACTCAAATAACCCAATTAAAAATGGGTAAGGACCCACATAAAAGATCGAAGAAAAAAGATACATGAAGAGCCAACAGTTACATGAAAAATACTCAATATGACTAGTCATTGGGGTAATGCAAATTAAAACCACAATCAAATATCACCTCATGTCTGTTAGAACTGCCATCACCAAAAGGAGAAGAGATGACAAATACTGGCATGCTGCTGCTGCTGCTGCCAAGTCACTTCAGTCGTGTCCGACTCTGTGTGACCCCATAGACGGCAGCCCACCAGGCTCCCCCATCCCTGGGATTCTCCAGGCAAGAATACTGGAGTGGGTTGCCATTTCCTACTCCAATGCATGAAAGAGAAAAGTGAAAGTGAAGTCGCTCAGTCTGTCCGACAGCGACCCCATGGACGGCAGCCCACCAGGCTACTCCGTCCATTGGATTTTCCAGGCAAGAGTACTGGGGTGGGGTGCCATTGCCTTCCCCGAAATACTGGCATGGATGTTGAGAAATGGAATCCTTGTGCACTGTTAGTTGGACTGTAAATTGTCACAGCCACTATAGAAAATAGTATGAAAGTGCCTCAAAAAATTAAAAATAGAACTACCATATGATAACAGAAGTTTCACTTCTGAGAGTAACACTGCTTTATGAATGTATAAAACTTGTTAAGAGAATAAATCCTAAGCATTCTTATCACAAGGAGAGAATTCCTTTCCTTTCTTCTTTCTTAAAAAATTATATGTATATCAGAAGATGGATGTTAGCTGAACCTATAGTGGTAATCATTTAATAATATATGCAAATCAAATCATCATGCTGTATGCCTTAAATTCATGCATTGATGTATGTCAATTATTTTTCAATGAAACTGGAAAA